>OOFC01034323.1:8969-25464 GCA_900323345.1 Pseudochromis fuscus | reverse complement strand
CTTCAATCCTGAAATATTCATCAATACATTTCTCCACAAGTCATTCTGATGTCATCAGATAAAGTCAACTCTTCTTCTCAGAGATCTGGGGGGAGGAGTTAGGGGCGGGGCTAGTCTGATGGACAGGTGGTCAGTCATTTCATCATTAAGGAGATATCAGGCTTCAAAAAGAGGGGTGTGGTTAGTTTGATTGACAGGTCTAGTCTCCACTGAGACTCGACCTGAACTCCAGTCTTATACACTTGGACAGTGTCCTCAGGCGTCCTCACTCCTCCCTCCATATCCAAATATGGTCACTTCTGGCTCCAAACAACCAACATGGTGACATCACGTTAGCTTCGTCTGTTTTATAAACAGTGTGTGGTTGTATAACGGTTTGTTTGTACTTTTCTAAACCAACAGTTTGTACAAATATCTAAACACTTGTTAATGACGATGCTAATAAAGAGAGAAACTCTGAAATCTTCAAAGTGATGTGAGCATCACACGGTCTCTAACAGTCCTGAATCCTCATTACTTTTCTTGTTGCTTAATTAGGTTGTTAAAGTTTTTACCATCACTGAACTTGGACCTGTTTGTTTTTTCTCTTCGTGCCGAGGGAAAGATTTCTCTGCAGAGACTGTTCAGTTCGCCAGATTAAATTAGAGACAAAAAGGCCTGAGACCAGAGGGGCTTTTCCAGATGATTACAGCACACAGGCATGATCTGGCAAATCCAGCAGAGATTTCCATGTGGATTTTACTAATGCTTCTGGCCACAGGATCCATTTGGGAAACATTTTAGGTTTTTTTTTCCAGTCATCATTAAACAAGAGCTCACTTTGAAAATATTCAGATATGATTGAAACCGAGGAGTTTATTAAAGCACGCTGGCACACCAGAGTGCACAAGGTCATCTTCATAAATGTTGCTGCTGGCGCTCTCACTCTAATTACCACTGCTGCTGATTTTACTGTTGACTCCAACTGGCCACACCAGACTCTCACTGGTTTCTCTGGTTTCTCCTCCATCTCTGTTGCTTCTGAAGGTTGTGCATGGATTCATTCAGGGAGTATTTTCAACACATATCCTTCCTATAGTTGTGAGACGTGCACCTGGTTGGTGGCATCACTGGCGGCTGAAGATGTTCAAAAGTTCAGGTCCAATTAGGACGACCACAAGATGAATCCTAACGTTCAGCAGCTCCTCCGTCCTCCGTCTGTTTTCAGTTTGTCTCTTGGTTGTCTCTTTATTGGCCCCATGTGTGCCAGTCCTTGTGGGACCATGTCTGAAAACAACAGCAGCATCAAGACCCCCAGTACACACCAGATCAACACATCAACTGAACATGAGCACCAGCTGTGGCCTGATACTCGAATCTTTAGGACATGAAACCACAAGGTCCAAAGTGTCAGTTTGATTTCTGTGTGGATCTTTACAGTGTTTTACTCCCCTGCTTCCTCTCCCCACGTTTCCTGTGTACGTCCAATCAACCTCTGAGTCCCACCAGTACATCTTACAGTCGTACACCTGCAGAAGGTGAAGCTCAAAAACCTGACAAACGTACTTGGCGAGCACTCGTCTGTCACATTACTGCATTTCACCCTCTCCATGTTGCGTTCAGTTAAAGGACAAACTTGAGTTACTGTTGGTAAACTGAGCTGCTGGTGTCACCAGGCCTCAACATCACAACTGTCCTCAGAGCCGCTGTCTGTTCAGCACCAAGGACAGCAGCCGGACAGCTGTCTTAGAACGGAGCATCACCATTGGTGAACCAACAAATCTGAGGTCTGATGAGTCGGTTCCCATCTTAACGACTCCCACATCCATCTCTCATGTGACGACAACACAACAAGACAAAATACAGCACTTCCTGTTTCCTGTCTCTAAATGTTTTCTGATCAATCTGAAGTTGTCGTCCCTGCTCTGACACTTCCTGTCCTGCTGTGGTGAACTGCTCCACAGGAATCAAGGTGTTGGATGAAGTTTGACCTCCGGTTGTTTCACCAGGTGTCAGGATGGTTACCAGTTAGTTAGGTTAGTCACAGGTTACCACAGAGCTTCTACAGTGAGTTGTGTTGAGTTGGGTTTCATTCCTTCTTCTTTCTGCACAGCTCGTTCGTTGTTTTTCCAGCCTCCAATGAACTGTTCTGACCCGAACAACATCTAATGTGTCCAACGTGTCCACATGTGTTGACGACTCTGTCCTGCAGTGATCAGGGCGAGGGTGAGGGAGGTGAGGAATCGCGGCCTGGAGCCCACCGCCGTGGTGGAGGTGAAGGAGGTGCTGAAGTCCTCTCTGGTCAACATCCCCAAGGAGACACTGACGCTCTTCTACTCGTCCTCCTGTCTGTGTCCCCCCCTGACCCCCGGGGAGGAGTACCTCATTATGGGCTACGAGAACGAGGAGACGTCCAGGTAAATGCAACGGGAGATTTGAAGGACGGTGTTTGTTGACAGGAAGTTGAGGAGACACAGGTCCAGCTGATCATAAAGATTTTTAAACTTTAACTTGATATAAGGATGTTTTTTTTATTTATTTAATTAGTGCAATAATTTAAATTAGTGTGTAGTTTATTGATTGATTAAGTTGCTAAACTCTCTCTTTGTGTTTGCAGGCTGCTTCTGATCGACAGCTCGATTGCTCAGAAGTGGAAGGACAAAATGGGCAGAAAGGTCAAGGTGCGTCTCAAATAATTGCACACGCAGCAAAACAGACTGATGGCTGGTGTCAGACCTTTGCTATCTTTATGTAACCATGACAACAAGAAAGCAGCTCCGCCCAGCATCACAGCAGTGTCTGTGTGTTGTAACTCTGAGGAGGCTGGAGATCGTTGTTGGGCCAAGCAAAGTTTAAAAATCCCACTTTACAACTATTCTGTTGGTGATTGATCCTAACTGTAGACTAATGATGGATACGTCCTCGTCCTGTGTGCTGATTGGTTCCTTTGTGTCTCCTCCTGTGCAGAGATGGGATCAGATCCTGCAGGGGAAAGGCCGAGTAGCTGTACGCCGGAGTCGCCACTGAGATCAGCTGTGTGTGTGTGTGTGTGTGTGTGAGAGTGTGTGTGTGTGTGTGTGTGTGTGAGAGCAGGTGTGTGTGTGTAGATATTGCACTATTACAGGCTGTTGTAGCTGAATGTAGTTCATCTCTTCATCTATCAGACTGTTGGGAGTCAGTTTTTTTGTCATTTATTTTCTTTGCACAAACATTACTTAGTGTGCACGGTTGTGTGTGGGTGTGTGCGTGGGTGTGTGTGTATGTGTGTGTATACACTTAAAGCACTCAAGACACGAGAGGAGGTGGAGCTTTAAAGCTGTAATACTAAACCTACGCACAGCCACACAGTGTGTACAGTACATGACACTTTTCTGGAACACATGTCTTTTCAGCGGCGGCCATGTTGGCTCCAAAGCTCTTCTCTGTGATTTTAATTTTTAAAAACCCCCTAGACGTTGGTGTGTTACTGTGATGGTGGGACAGAGGACATTGTATGAAAGCCATTTGGACGGTGTCTGTAGCCACGAGCTGAACTTTACTGAACTCTGCAGAGAACCAGAGGAGATGATTGAGACAGCAGTGAGAGGAGGAGGAGGAGGAGGAGGAAGCTGCAGGTATGCATGGATCACTGCACAGGCCGAGGAGTCACAGCCTCTGTGGGAAGCGACTGTAAACATCCTCAATCATCCATCTGCACAGATACACAAAATAACTAGAAAAACACACAAATTGACGGTTTCTGTCACCCACACAAACAAACAAAGAGACGGTAACTGTGTGTATCCAGGAAGCCACAGGTCCAGCACCTTGTGTGGTCACATCGTGTGGACGGAGACTTTGACCTCACCAGCACCAAGACGGCTGCATACACACAAATATGCAAATACATCCATGAAATGCAGAAACATTTTCAATGATTTTAAAATTTAGTTTTGGTTGAATTTTGCACAATAAAAATGTATAACAGCTCTCAATAAATTTTGCTGTAATGTCTTTAACAGTGTTGCTGACACCTGCTGCATGTTTGATGTATTTCTTGTTAAAATGGTGGAAAAGTGTGAAGGTACAAATATTTGCTCCGTCTCCCCGTCACTTCTATTAAATCAGATCAATCCAAACGTGTCCTTTTCTGAGAAATTTAATGCCCTGCACATTACAATTTCAACTTTTTTAACTTTTATACTGCTCAAAGAATAACTGAAGACAAAGTGCTGCACACACTACATGAATTTATCACAGTGTTGTCAGTACTTTTCAGCTGTATGTAAGAATCTGGAGATAATGTCATGAATGAAATATTCTGACCTGGAAACATGTTAGTGAACAGAACCAATGCACAACAACATGACTGTTTCTGTCATTCAGATGTACAAACAGTTTGTATGTGGTGAACAGCAGGTGACTGTGGACACTGCAAGAAGAAAAAAGAAGAATTACTACAATAATTATCATCTTCACACTGAAATTAAATCAGCTGCAGCAGTAAAACAAATGTAGAAAAATGACTGATCGACCACGTAAAGTTGTAGCATCTATTGGGTATGTCCACAGTAAGTTAGCTCTTGTTTGTTTTGTTAAACTGTTGCTCTTGTTGTGCAGGACTGGTGTTAAATGTCTGATGTGCCTCACCTGTATCCTATAGAACATGAGGGGACATCTCCACTGTGCAGTCAGATTTAAATTCAGTTGATTTAAGAAACATTTTCCCCTCAGACTTTTTGCCTCTGATCTGATCCTGCAAACACTGAACCACAGCACTGAAGCTAAATGGAACTCGGCCATCTTCAATTCTGCTGCTCACACCTCTGATGTCCACGCTGACATGTCACCATGTGGTCAGTGAAAAGTGTTTCACTGTAAAGAGCAGATTGTACGTCCTGCTGCCTGAACACAGCCTCAGTAACTGTTCATGTAAACACACTAACACTGCTGCAGTACTCGATCCTAACACTGTGCTGCAGTACTCGACACTAACACTGCTGCAGTACTCGATCCTAACACTGTGCTGCAGTACTCAACACTAACACTGCTGCAGTACTCGACACTAACACTGCTGCAGTACTCGATCCTAACACTGCTGCAGTACTCAACACTAACACTGCTGCAGTACTCGATCCTAACACTGTGCTGCAGTACTCAACACTAACACTGCTGCAGTACTCGATCCTAACACTGTGCTGCAGTACTCAACACTAACACTGTGCTGCAGTACTCGACACTAACACTGCTGCAGTACTCGATCCTAACACTGTGCTGCAGTACTCAACACTAACACTGCTGCAGTGTTAGTGTTGAGTACTGCAACACAGTGTTAGTATCGAGTACTCGGCACTAACACTAGACACTCTGCCGTGTCTGTGTGTGTGTAAGTGAGTACATGCACCTGTGTCTGTGTCTGTGTCTGTGTGTGTGTGTGTAAGTGAGTACATGCACCTGTGTCTGTGTCTGTGTCTGTGTGTGTGTAAGTGAGTACATGCACCTGTGTCTGTGTCTGTGTCTGTGTGTGTGTAAGTGAGTACATGCACCTGTGTCTGTGTCTGTGTCTGTGTGTGTGTAAGTGAGTACATGCACCTGTGTCTGTGTCTGTGTCTGTGTGTGTGTGTGTAAGTGAGTACATGCACCTGTGTCTGTGTCTCTCCCCCTCTCCCATTCACAATACATGGAGCGGAGCAGAGTTGGACAAACAAACGTCCACCACACCACAACAAAACGATCCAGATGAAAACTTTTTCACCGTGAGTGTTGGCAGGTTGTCGACCTCAGCTGGTATCATTTTCATGTCTCTACTGTGAAATATGAGGACATGGTGGCAGGATAGAGAAAAGTACACCTCTGATTTAGAGAGCAGATTTTATAATGGGAGTCTATGGGTGCTGGAGGAGGACCTGTCTCAACAGTTGGTCCACTGCAGCTGTCCCTGTATGTCCTGACAATAAGACAACAACTGAGTGAAAGAAGACAAGTGTAGCTACACAACTGTGTGATCACTGTGTCTGCAGGTTGAAAATTGTGGGATTTATCACAAGTTAAAGACAAAAGTTTGAGGCTGGATGTTCAGCTCTGCCCACTCTGAGCTGTGATGTCACCACTCTACCAAATGCAATACACACCCATTGTAAACTCAGAAACACTTCAAAATCAGGATGATATACAGGCCTCACGTCCAAACTATTGGAGATATCAAAACTCTGCCTCAGGTGAAATAAGTTGAAGTCTTGAGGACCTGTTTAAAGTTTGAATGACATTTCTACTCCAAAGTCTGTCCGACCCAGGGACTGACAAACACAGCATGGTTTGACCCCTTTATTTGGCTGTCCTCATTCATAATCAATGGGAAAAAGGCACATTTTTTGTGACATATCACTTTAAAAAGTCAGCATACCGATCATGACTGAGCTACACCTTTTGATATATTTTTTGCTGGGGTTGTCCCAAAGCTGTGAGCAAGGTTACGCATCAAATTTCATGTTCATAAGAATAATAAATGCAACCAATCATAGACAGTTTTACATTTACATTAGCACAGTGACATCATTGGATGGCTTTTTCACACTAATAAAGATTTGGATCTCAAGAGTGTGAAGACTTTATCAGCCTTCATACTAATTAAAATAATGAACTGTATTTTTTGTAGTTGTATCGTCTGTTGTCAGTATTTGTGGGATGGACCTTTACACCAAAGGTTGTTTCAAAACTAGAAATAGTACTTTGTGGTTAAAATATAAACCAGACTGTTTATAGAACAGATATAGTCACTGTAACGTCACCTGTTGGTTTGTGGACTCACATTTTGAAGCCAGGAGTTTGGTATTTGAATGTGGCCATGTTGGTTGTTTGGAGCCAGAAGTGACCATATTTGGATATGAAGAGAGGAGTTAGGAGGCGGGGCTGACCCTTGAACCTGAAGACAATGTCCAATGTACATTGGACTGGAGTTTATATCTAGTCTTATGAACCAGAGCTGCCAATCAACCTAACCCCGCCCCTAAATCTTCCTCTTTTTGAAGTCTAATATCTACTTGATGATGAAACGATCTTATTTGATACATGATAAACCACCAGAAATGTCCGTTGTAGATATCTTTAATTACAACTAGCCAACTATTTACCATCAGAACAGATATCCATCATTAATTAGTCATTGGTCTAAATGTTCTTTACTTACCAGTAGGAATGTTCATTGAAGATAACTGGAACTGAATTACACCAGTTAACTTTTGATTCCTAGATTTAAGAAACCTTAAAACATTTTTCTAAGATAAGGTAAAATATAAAACCCAGAGACGAAACAGTCACAGAGCAGCTTGTTTGATGCTTGAAAGTTTTAATTTGGTTAAAGAGCAGTGAGAAGAGTTGAGTCTGTAGAGGAAAGTGGTGCTCCAAGCTTTCTGCTCCTGACACATTCAGTCTGCTCTGACCAACAGAGACAGTCCAGCTTCTGTTCATGGGACTTGTCGCTTCCTTCCTTCAGTTGCGTTACAGCGAGAGAGAAAATGTAAAAGTGTGAAAAGACAGAGGGAGACTTCAGGTTATGTCTGAGACAAAGTCGGTCATCAACAGTTTGTGTTCATTGATGTGAACCAGCGGCGGTATCAGCAGTCCTTGGCGCAGATTGATGGACGCCGAGCGTAACAGTTTACGTCGTCCCAACACTTCCGACCTGCGAGAACCAAACACAGGAACCAGGGAACTGTCAAGAACCTAAACTACATTGATTTGAGCTTTTTGCTGTATCTTAGTGTTACCTTTCAACATGTGAACCAGTCCCACATTGAGAAGTGAAGAGTTGTGATTCGGTTTACCTGAATAATTCATCTGGAGACAGTGCTGCTGACCCCAGCTGTTGTTAGGCTCACGGGGACACCAGTTGACATAGTTCATGTGCTTTCCATTGCTCCACACCCAGGTACTAGTCTAGAAGACAGATTTAATAAGCTGTAAGCCTCCGTCCCAACCCACCCGACTCCTTTCTACAGGCTGTCAACGTGCAAAAACCTCCAACAAACTCACAAACCAGGGAAGTACACCTTGTGAAAGTTCGAGCTTGTAGACAGACCGTAAGCACATACGGATCTTGATCACGATCTAAACACTCTGCCGCTTCCCATGTTGTGGCGACGACACAAGTGTGCCGTATGGTATTCATGTACAAATCTCATCTCACGTCGCCTTTGTACCCAGCAAGGCACACTAACACAGTTCTTCCTCCTCACCCTGGCAACCTTTTTTTAACGTCTGCGACATCCACAACTCCACCGGACATAAAAAAATGCAGTCAACATATGATTACTCAATTCGTGCATCTGGTTGGGAGGCACAAGTGTTCAAGCTCCAAGGCATTACTTACAGGCTGGTAAGTAATGCCTCGAACGCTCCTGATCTCACCATCTGGAACAGATTAAGTAAGACTTCTAATTTATTATGGTCTCTGACAAACTTTGTGTTAATTTTGAAGAACAGACCTTTGGTGCACGAGATCCTCCGAGCCATGTTTCCCCGTATGCTTGAGTGGCATGATGTATTATCCACTGGATCGTGTAGTACTCATGGCCGTTGTGGACCGATGCCAGGTGTCCCCCCAGAGCCTGACAGTTGCTCTACAGGGAGAAACCAGAGTGAGTGGACGGGACAAAGAAACAGAAAAATTTAAACTTCTGTTAAAGTGTCAAAGATGATCCCACAAAGTAAACTCATAGATGACCTCAGCTTCAGGCCAGGTCATCTGGGTTTGAACGTAATGGAAAGCACGACCGTACACCTGAGCCCAAGCACCACAAGTTATCGACCTCTTGTCCAGATGAGTCTCCACTGAGCACAGACACAGTGTGATCAGTGGTTAAAGTCATAAAACAATGGGAGACATTAAACAGCAGAACATATGGGATAACAGGGCAAAACATTTGAATAAATAGATCAAACAAATTACGCATTATTTTGTGTTTGATATATTTCCCAGGTGTTTTTAGAAATGAAAATATTTGAAAATATTTTCATCAAAATAAAATGATCACAATAAGCTATTAAATTACATATTTACTTTTGTATTTAAATTGATTTAACATTGTTTTTTGATACTTTGTTGTCTAATCGTTGATGATGCAACTTTTCTGACAAGTCATACAACACTTGTTAAAATCTGGATTATTCTGTTTTTTATGTTTTATGCTAAATCCTCTCTGACACTGCTGTGATCTGTCTGACTGCAGAGGATCAATACAAAGTAGATTGTCAGTCAAAGTGTGAAACCCACCTTCATCTGTATTAGTTCCTGGCTCTGCATCTGGAAAAGATGGAAACATTTGACATGATACTGACTCAGATGATCTGAGGTCAAATCCTCTGTTCAGTCCTCACCAGCAGCTGCAGTCAGAGCCATCAGGACACAAACAAACAGCAGCATCTTCATGGTTGGAGATGATGCAGATCCTTCCTCCTCCTCCTCCTCTGTAGCTTCACACTCTGAAGACAAAGAGCAGCTCAGAAATACACAGACTTATCTCCTCATCTGTCACAATGAGGAAGTGACACAGACAAACACCCAGATGTCAGGAAGAAAATTCCCCAAAAACTTCTCAGGTAACTTTATCCAAACACATCTACAACATCCTTATGTTTAGACTTTCATTTGCTTATTTCTATGTGATGCTAATCTGACAAAGTGAAGCTGCCATGCTGAGTTCAGTGAGTGAAGATCTGCAGTGGATTTGTTTCCAGTTTGTGGAGGATTGTACTTCACAGTGTCCTGATGAAAAACAGTGTAAGTCCTGAACCGAGACAAAAAGTTCCCGACACATCATCTGTGCACACAGAGGAGGAACTGGGAGAAGGAAAGCAGTTCACAGCAACTTTATCAGTAATGGTTTGAGGGCCACATATGTCATCAGATGTCATCTCACTGTAGATCTGAATATTCTGTCAACAGATCAATGATCTAAAAACATGAAACACGAAACTGTGATTACTGTTAAAGACTGAAAGACCCTGATGCAGCCTCATGAAGTCCAGGTCTTTGGATGATGTTTCTCCTCCAAACAATGGTGGACCCATTATTTTTTACACTTTTCATCAACACAATGCGACACATTTGTAAGAAAAGTGAGTGCACAACATTTCCAGCCGAGCTTCACATTTTAAACATAATGTGAGTTTTTAGCTGCAGGAGAAGCTACGTGTCAATCAACAGAAGTTTGTAACAGCTCCCTGTGTTTTATGAGATAAGGTGTCCTCACATCAAAGCAGCAACTTTAGTTTTGGTCATTGTCATGCTTCATCATGTCTTCAGCAGGAATTAAACATTAACACAAACTTTTATCTTCACACAGCTGCAGGAAAAAATGATTTGGCAGAGATGGAATAATGATTTTCATGTTCATGATGACTATGATGATTTGTAAGTAACAGACTTAGTGATGCTCCTCACAGCTGTCTGTATGCTGACCATGAATACAGAAAACTGAAATATTATATTTGTTTTTCCACTGAACCAAACATACACACATGTATGTAATCCAGAGGGATGTTTTATGAAAGACACAGAATAATACTAACACTTCTCAAATTTAATATCAACAGTTTAAAAAACAAAGAGACCAAAATGTTGTTGTAATGTTTTCAGGGGAGAAATGACTTTGTGAGTGCAGGGTCATGGGCAGCAAATGTAACAGCTGATGGTTTAACAATGGTTTGATTTGACCAGTTACACACATTACTCCCATCAATCAGCTGTGACAGGAGGAAACACACTGATGAAAAACTATCTTCTCTCATTATGAGCCACTTTCAGTCCCAGCCTCATGACTGAGACTTCCTGGACCACACAGAGCCATCATGTGGGCTGGAGCTGGCCCACAGGTCATACAATGGTCAAGTCTGTGTGTCAGTGAGAGGACACTCTGTTAGCTGCCACGCTAAGTCAACCTTCAACCAACAGAAGATGTTTCTTTACAATCCAACAGAGACCAACAGGGTAATGGTGCTTTTCCACTACATGGAACCGACCCGACTGGACTCCACTCGGTTTGGTTCCAGCAAAAAGGACACTCGGTACCAAAAAGGGGCGGGCCGGGTACAAGCAGGTACCAAACCATTAAGACGACACGGTCGAAGCTGAAGTGTGTGAGTGTTTGTTTTTGGAAAGTCTTAAAGTCAAAGATTGATCATAAAAATTAAACCAGATTTCAAAAATGAGGCCAATGTAAAAAAAAAAGTGCAATACCTCCAATGGCCACTAGAGGCCACACAATTGACCTCAACTCAAAAATGTTCATTTCCAATACTAAAATCTTTTCTACAAGTCACTCTGATGTCATTAGCTAGAGTCACTCTAGATCTGGTGGGAGGAGTTAGGGGCGGGGTTAGTCTGATTGACAGGTGGTCCATCTGGAAATCATTTCATCATGAAGCAGATATTTGGGGCTGGTTTGATTGACAGGAGGGGTAACAAACTGCTTCAAATGCTGCAGACTGTATACAGAGTGAACAGAGCTAAGATGACCACACCCCTTTTTCACTTCAGCACTGGCTTCATCCATTTCTATAGACCCGCCCCCGCACTGCTCCCTAACTCCGCCCTGTTAACCAAATGTGGTCACTTCTGGCTCCAAAAAAAAAAAGATGATGACAGTCAAATACCAAAGTCGTCCACAAACCAGTGGGTGATGTCACGGTGGCTTCCTCCATCCTATATATACAGTGTATGGTTTTTAATACACATGATATGACTCTGACTCTGAGAGGGCGGGGCTCAGACCAGCTCCTCTTTTCTTCCAATATTCCCAACCTAAATGTTCATCCTTACAAAATGTAGCTTTAATCAATACGAAACAAGCTGGTGCCTCTGTCTAAAGGACTAAACACTCAGCTTTGTTTCAACACAGAGTCCCAGCCTGAGAACAGAGGCTGAGGAGGAGAGCAGCTGAACCCTCAGACCTCCTCAGACCTCCACGGACCTCCTCGGACCTCCTCAGACCTCCTCAGACCTCCTCTGCTTCTCACTGATGGGAGGAAAGTTTGTTTAACAAAGCAGAGCAGCAGCATGAAACACAGCCATCCTGCAGTGTGTGTGTGTGTGTGTGTGTGTGTGTGTGTAGGCATGCTTCCAGTAGTTCCTGCCTACTAATTTCCAGCAGTGTTTTCTCAGCTGCAGTTTCCATGAGAGGGAAGAGAAAATGTTTTCATGGATTTACTGCTATTACACCTCTTTATCCTCCTCAGCTCTCCTCCTTCCTCCTCTCCTCCTCCTCCTCCTGCCTCCATGTTGACTACAGCTGACTGAAAACACACCTGGCGTTGGGATAAGGTGAAGTCTGTTTCCTGAGGCTGAGTGGCTCCATTCAGCCCGAGTGCTGACACAGCAACAGTCCAACACTGAATAGTTTCATAGTGACTGAGCTTGATGAAAATTGAAAGTTTGGACTGTTTTAGATCATTTACGACACCGAGCGGCAGAAAGTAGACACAACAAAAAGTTAGAAGCTGCAATGAAGCTAAAAACTAACTTCAAAGCAAAAGGTTTTGGACCAGTATTCATCTTAGTTTCAGTTTTTATCTTCTAGCTCTTTGTGGGATAATCACTCATGATAATTTGTCTTGTTAAATGTGAAATTCTGTTGAAATCTTTGAAATGTTTATTTGATGATGTTTCAGCCACAGACAGTTGGACAGGGGGCGGGTCTGACCTTTGAACCTGAGGACACTGTCCAATGAGTGTGAGCCTGGAGTTCAGTTGATCAAACTAGCCACGCCCCTAACTCCTCCCATTCTCTCAGTCTAATATCTGGTTAATGATTTTCAGGAGTTTTTTGGAGTCAGCATCTAGTGGCCATCGGGGATATTACACTTTTTACCTTTCGCTTTTGAGCCCTGATGTTTCTCAGTATCTCTGATGATTTCTCCCTCGTCTGGTTCATATCTTAAATCTTTAGTTTAGTTGCTTTCATTTAATTCCTCCTGATAATTTAAATTCATGTCACCATGATTTTCTATCTGTGTTTAATCTAATATCCGTCTTTTTTCAGCTTCTCTCAGCACTGATTTGGTTCATATCTTCATGGAGACTTGTTTTGTCCAGGATTCATTGGGGTTTTGATCCAGTTTGATCCTTTCTTCTCTGATGTTCTGTGGTTTGGTTCAGTCTTTGCTGTTGTTCAGCTCTCGTCTGAACAACAGAATTCACTGGCGTTCATGTCCTCTGTTGGTTTTTCATGGTTCGACGCTGCTTTCTTCGCCACAGTCCAACAGTTTTGCTCAATACTCTGTGGTGTTTCTAACCTTTTTATCCTTTTTTTATTTAACCTTTTTATCCCGATTAGTTTCAGCGCTGGTGTCGACCATCTTCTAGCCTCGGTCTGGTCGACTGTTCTTTATGTTCAAGCCTCAGTTCACCTGGCGTTTCACCCCACACCTGCTCCATTATCTGACCGGTCATTGTAGCACATTTGGGTGACATGTACTGGTGGTTTAACCATGAATTGATCCAGCATCCACTTGTGTTGTGTAAACACACACCAGGAGCCTCTGTGACTGTGATCAGATGTGTTAAAGTTTACATCTGTTAATCAGCGTCACAGGAAGCGTCGCTCTCCAACGCAAATACGCATCAGCCCGGTCTCCAACTGTCCAGCACGGAGAGCGATTTTAATCTGACATCATCATCCAAACACACACATCACGACCAGGCTGGTTCCCACAATACCTCAGCCAGTGTTTGTCCAGCTCGCCGCTACATTTCACATCATGAAACAATAGAACGCACACACAGTAAGTGGTTCCAGTGGTTTATGGAGCAGTGCTGCGTCAATGCTGACCTCCAACTGCCCACAAAACAGACAGGGAGGAGGAGGAGGAGGAGGAGAGAGCAGGTCCTGCTCTAATATTATTTAAATGGAAAGTACCTAAGTCGTTCAGTTAATTACAGCTCTGCAGAACAAGTATTTCCACTTGGTGAGAGTTTTTACTGCTTGTTACTCAGCTCCAGGTGAATATTATTTATGTATAATCAACCAAATGTAATGTGGTGTGTCCACATACTCATTTTGTTATCATGTATAATGGTTTTTATAGATGTAAAGGTCAGTTATTGGACCGATTAAGGTGGGAGAGACACAGAGGACTAATGCAGCCGACTTCAGAGACTCCCTCCAAAGTGCTAAAAGATGTAATACTCCTATTGGCCACCAGATGCTGGCTCCAACAACCCTGATTTCAATTCACACATGATCATTTTCAATCCTGAAATATTCAATCAATCAATTTTTCCCACAAATCATTCTGATGTCATTCGATCTTCTTCTCAGAGATCTGGTGAGAGGAGTTGGGGGCGGGGCTAGTTTGATAAGTTAACATCATCTCATTGGAGACAAGCTCTGAACTCGTCTCATCCACATTGGTCCTCAGGTTCAAGGGTCAGACCCGCCTCCTCACTCCTCCCTTCATATCCAAGTATGGTCACTTCCTGGTAAATCTTGTGATGTAATTAATACAAGTTAGACACACATCAGTAAACACACTAGGTGACTGACACTGACCTCTGAGACTTTGTGTCCTCCAAGTTTAACTGAAACTGGGAGTTTCTGTCACATCCTTGTAGGATTGTCTGGATTGCATCAATCTGTCCACGATTTAAACTCGCACGTTTTTCCTGTTGATGTCAGCAACCACTCAGTGTGCAGCTGCTGTTGTTTCAAACTAATAAACACGACACAGGCACCTGAGCAGCTGCCTGTTGTTGACTGTAAACAGGTTTTCTTCTGATCATTACAACAATGTGACACATTAACATTATGCACCAGGTTCAGGTACTTGCTGTTTCCTGCTGAGCTTCATCCCAGAGAACCGACAGCGACACCTGCTGGTTCTACTGAAATTACAAAACCATCACCAAGCATCACAAACCATCTCAGGGATGCTGTGGAGCAGCGGTCTCCAACCTTTTCTGCACCACTGACGGTTTAATGTCGGCATTATTTTCACGGACCGGCCTTCAAGGTGTGGCAGATAAATACAACGAAAATAATATAACACGACCGGAATAAAAAGTTGTCCTGTTACCCTCTGTAGTGAAGCTCTCCAAAGACGGTTGTATTTTATTCATTTTCGCTAGCTTGCGGGCTTATTTTTTAGCTAACGTATCTGACGTTATACGTGATAGGTGATACGTTTTATCACGTGACCGAGACAAACGTATTGGCGTATTGACTTAAGTTGAACAGAATCCGGTCGTTCCTTTCAAAATAAAATACATTTTTATTTATTCTTTCTGTGCGACCCAGTAACAACTGCCCCACGGACCGGTACCGGTCCCGTCCCGGTGGTTGGGGGCTGCTGTAGAGGTTTGCACACACACTCAGGATGTTTAGGCAGCAGCTGTTGTAGATAAGTTTGTGGATTCATTCTGAACTAATAAAAAAAACTTATCAATCCCGTGTTGACACATTTTACCTCATAACCTCCCATTTGCTTTAGCCACTGTCCTCTGCACGAGGACTGTGGGGGAACAGTGACACCTGCTGGTCAAACTGGGAACAGCTTAAAAATGCCAACGACTCCTTCAGGTGTGAAGACATTAAAAATACATCAAAACAGCTTCATTAAAAAATATCCAGATGTTTTATATGAATAAAGTCCAGTCTCTGTGCTCTGGAAATCACACAAGAAATAAATATAAAAAGTCACAATGAAACTAGAAGAATAAAATATTTAAACTTTCTGCTATAACTCCAAAGAGTGAAGCCAGTAACAGATGCAGGATAAAAACAGTGAGAGCTTATTAACAGATGTGTCTGTGAAAATCTTTTAACACAAACACTTTTATTCTGAAACCGTTTCTACAGGAACAATAAACTACAGCACTATGTCAACATTTGGTTGTGTTTGTGCGTGTGTAACGTGTCCAGTATCCAGTGTCCCACAGTTTTACTTCATAGAGTAAATACAAACAATGGAGACAAAATAAAACAAATAAAACCCAAGGCAGAAGTGTTCAGTACATTCAACACAGCTGGCAGCAGTCAGCGTCTGTCTGTGTCACAGCTGTCGTCTTCAAACGGAGTGTTAACTGACTGATCGTCACGCCGGACCAATCAGATCCACAGCTGTCCCTCTCTGGCCAATCAGATCGCTTGGCCTGTTCTCATAGTGGCACCGTCCTCCATCACAGCTCGTCCTGAAAACAACAACACAACAACACGTCAGCCGCCGCTTCAGCCTGAATCTGAGGAGACAGTCGGACACTTACCTTTGGCTTGTTGTGTAACCGTGGCAACAGCTGTTGTAGTCGCTGCCTGGCGATGTCAGCGATCACGTTGGCGTCCCGGCTGTTGATGGGCTCCCCGCTGTGTTCATGCTGTCCACACACACACACACACACACACACACACACACACACACAGAGTTTTAATCAAGTGTTACATTGACTTCATGTTTTTATTTTTTGTACGGATCCGAAGTGTGTGTGTGTGTGTGTGTGTGTGTGTGTGTGTGTGTGTGTGTGTGTGTGTGTGTGTGTGTGCGTGCGTGT
>OOFC01034312.1:3701-17190 GCA_900323345.1 Pseudochromis fuscus | reverse complement strand
ACTCTAACTCTCTGTAACTGCACTGTAACTGCACTGTAGCTCTCTGTAACTGCACTGCAACTCTGTAACTGCACTGTAACTCTCTGTAACTGCACTGTGACTCTCTATCACTGCACTGTAACTGCATTGTCGCTCTCTGTAACTGCACTGTAACTCTGTAACTGCACTGTAACTCTCTGTAACTGTACTGTAACTGCACTGTAACTCTCTATAACTGCACTGTAGCAGCACTGTAACTCTCTATAATTGCACTGTAACTCTGTAACTGCACTGTAACTCTCTGTAACTGCACTGTAGCTCTGTAACTGCAATGTAGCTCTCTGTAACTGCACTGTAACTGCACTGTAACTCTCTATAACTGCACTGTAACTGCACTGTAACTCTCTGTAACTGCACTGTAACTGCACTGTAACTCTCTGTAACTGTACTGTAACTCTGTAACTGCACTGTAACTCTCTGTAACTGTACTGTAACTGCACTGTAACTCTCTATAACTGCACTGTAACAGCACTGTAACTCTCTATAACTGCACTGTAACTCTGTAACTGCACTGTAACTCTCTGTAACTGCACTGTAACTCTCTGTAACTGCACTGTAACTCTGTAACTGCACTGTAACTCTCTGTAACTGCACTGTAGCTCTCTGTAACTGCACTGTAACTCTCTGTAACTGCACTGTAACTGCACTGTAACTCTCTGTAACTGTACTGTAACTCTCTGTAACTGCACTGTAACAGCACTGTAACTCTCTATAACTGCACTGTAACTCTGTAACTGCACTGTAACTCTCTGTAACTGCACTGTAACTGCACTGTAACTCTCTATAACTGCACTGTAACAGCACTGTAACTCTCTGTAACTGCACTGTAACTCTGTAACTGCAATGTAGCTCTCTGTAACTGCACTGTAACTGCACTGTAACTCTCGGTAACTGTACTGCTCCAGTTCTTACTCTGTGAAACTTTCATCTGATGTTTTTATTGTGTTTGTTTTATCTTTGAAAAGTGACACTGAGTGTCAACAAAGGTGCTTAGAAATAAAATGTATTTTTATTATATCATCAATAATAAACTTCTGAACAAGAGATATTTTGAGCTCCACATGAAACTTTTACTAATCAGCAGCTGCAGTGTGATTCCCCTGATGCTGAAGGTCAGAGACTTTACAGTAAAACACTAATGTCCATTCATTTAGTTGTTGATTTCCTCCTACTCTTCACATCTACGTGTTTTTTTCATTACTTCCTTTTGTGAAGAAAAATCACACCACCATCACTGATGTCTGTGTATCTAATCTTATTTTTTATTATTCTGTTATATCAAGATGACTTGTTTTCTTGTGATAATGTGCTGATTGTTATCTCATTATCTTCATACATTTCTCAGTAATTATCCTTGTGCTGCATCGACTGTAATTAGTCTCAGACATTGTCGGACATTGTGGGCGGCTGTGGCTCAGGTGGTGGAGCAGGTCGGTTGCTCCCAGTGGAGGCCAGCACCCTGCAGGACTCTGGCTCTGTAGCTGTTGATGTGTGAGTGTGTGGGTGAATGAGGGGCCTTGTAAACCACGTTGGGACCTCAGCTGAGGTGGAAAACTGTACATCACTTACCTACATGTGATACAAGCGTCTCCACCAGGTTTCTGATCTGAGAGTTGGATGCACTTACTCGTCGAGCCACGGTGGCACCCTCAACCAAACGGTGATGTTTGAGGGCGGGACAGTGGCTGACGACGCCACCCATCTGATTGGTCAGTTTTGAATACTGACCATGACCTCTGATTGGCTGTTTGGTTTGATCACTGACACACTGAAGACATCGTGTCAGCTCTGCCTGCAGATACTGCTCTGTGTTTATATCAGACACAACATTTGTGATTAAATAAACGTCATATAAATTATAGTTCATGAACAGAGGTGCAGCTCAGTGAGAACTGTATGAGCTCTTCCATCCAATCAGCTTCTCTGTAGTTTAACCTCTTTGACCTCACTGTCCAATCAGTGGAGAGTGGTTCCCTATAAAACCCCTGCTCCTGTGACTCATACTGGTTTCTGATCAGCTGATGGACACGAAATCTAAACAGTCAAACTGTAGTTAAATCAAAATGAATTTCAAAGCAGTATTTGGTGTGAGACTGTTTATTGAGACATATTGTGTAGCTGAGAGCAGCTGAGCTAAGGTGGGGTTTATTTTATCACTGCAGCTGTGCACTTCATCAACATTGATGTATGTTTTCTATCAACATTTTTAAGGCTTGTTAGAGCCTGATATGTAACAATGACCCACAACGTAACAACATCCTGAATTATTATTTTAAAAAAATGTAATAAAACCCGAAATGTAATAACTGGTCAATAATGTAACAAAGGAGCTGAGCCTGAAATCTAATAGAAAAATATATAATAAAACCCCAAATGTAATAACGGACGCAAAATGTAAAAAGTTACATTTTTAAAAAAAAAAAATTATAACAATTCAGGTCATTTCTACATATCAGGCTCTAACAAGGCCACTAAAGGCTACCAGACTACTACTTAACCCAGTCAAGTAACTTCCCAAGTAGTCCAGGTCTGCCCAGTTCTCTCAGTTTATACTGGTGTCCAGTTCAGTCTCGTCCAACCCAGTCTGGTCTGTGTCCAGTCCAATGAAGCATCAGTTCAATCACGTTGAGTTCAACAAACTGAAATCTGAGGAGACGTGCACGAAAAGAAGAAAAAAAGCAGAGGAATATAGATCAATAAAGCAATAGCAATAAAGTGAGAGTAATAATGAGAGACAGGACTGACAAAGAGGATTGGACTATGTGTGTGTGTGTGTGTGTGTGTGTGTGTGTGTGTGTGTGTGTGTGTGTGATGAACAAAAGTGTATCTGTGCTACACTAAGTTCAGGAGTCAAGTAGACGATCGGTAGTGGAGGTGAGTGATAAAATAAAAGCGATCATCAGCAGGGGGAGAAGTGTTTATGAATTATTTACAGGTTGGAGGGATTTACAGTACACGCCAGCTGACTTAGCTAAGGCCTCGCTTCCTCTCCATCTCATTATTTACTCATCCCATCTTCCACTCTGTTTGACCCACACCCCTTTACACACACACACACACACACACACACACACACATTGCGCCTGTCCAGTCGATCTATGTATATAACATTGCTTTCATCTTTTTATGGTCTCTTTATGCCTACCCAATAATTTTTTTGTCTGTCTCATCTTCATCTCTTCCTCATCTTCCATCCTTCTGTTTGTCCTACTTTTTTTTTTTCACTAATCTTTTCTCCCTCTCCTTCACGACTTTCTTTATTCTCTCTGATAGTTTTTTTTTCTTCCTCTCCCTCATCTTCTCCCCATTATCTTTTACTTTGATAATGGCCATGTTGGCACTTAAAGGACATCTTCACTTCTAATCTCATTTCCTGAACCTGCTGCTTTTTTTAGCCTGGCTGTGAGGGTGGCAGAGCAGACGGTCACTGCACCTCTACAGTCCAGATGGAAATACCTCTACATGTGTTTATCTAAACTGATGTTAAATTCATACTTTATTTTTAATGTATTATCTCTATTTTTTGTTTTTTTCTTTTAATTATTTTCTACAGTCTTTTTACAGATCATGTTGCTGCTGTGACAGAACCATATTCAAATATTTGCCCCCAACAGCCACTAATGGTGCATTTACTGGTACAACTTTTCATACCTCCTCTCCTGCAGCTCCAAAAAAAGTACCTGGTCAGGTCAGAGCAGGTACTAAAATCTTATTGGTCGGAATCATCACTGCATCATTACGTCATAACTGCACAACACGTAATCTGTCCCCGCAAACACGCCATTTTTAAATCTTCAGCAAACCGTGCAGACGTGTTTGAAATAACAACAAGGAGAGAAATGGCAGCTGTTAGGAATCCTGCCCCATGGACTCAGGACGAGGTGCAAACCTTTCTGTCATTAGTCGCTGATGAGAAAATTCAGCAGGAGCTGGACGGTGTGGTCAGAAACTAAAGAATCACAAAAAAGATGATCCGAGGTGAAGAGAAGTGAGTAGGTACCAGTGTGAATGCACCATAAATGTCCTGGAAAACACACCATCTGGAAACTGTGGTGACCAACAATGAACAAGGTTGCAAATATTAAGCTGTGGCATAAAGCTCTGGACGGACAGAGACGATGTCCTCCATCTCTGATGCACACTTTTCATTCAAGTTCAAACTTTTTCATGACTTCTTTGAAAAATGTTCCTTAAAGTGTCAAAAATAACCAAGTTGTATCAAGGTATCCGGTGAGGTTACTTACTGGTACAGAGTAAACATTTTCCAAAAAGTACATAGAAAAATAAAAAACACATATCCTAAGTTAAATCTTTATTTATTTCTAATTTACCATGAACATTTATTTCTTTAAGGTACAGATATTTACGGAGCCCCTCAAGGGACATGGAAAAAAAAATTCATAGCAAAAAAAAAACAGTGTCAGTATCTGGTGTGTATGAGACGAGGCTGAATTTCTACCTTAAAGTGGTATAACACCTGTGGATGATGGTGGTGATGGTTCAAGCTGATCCATGAACTGAAGACTTGAACAAATGATGTAAAATCTTCTGTAAACTGGAAATGCTGATTCATACACACCAGATACAGGCACTTTCTGTAGCCTATGGTGTGTGAGTGTGTGTGAATGGGTGAATGAGTTGCCTTGTAAAGCACTTTGGGACCTAGTTAAGGTCATGAAAGCTCTAGATAAATGTGCTGCATTTACCATTTTAGCTTTTTTTTTTTGACTCCTTCAAATAGTTTTTTCTTCACGTCCCTGTAGAGGCTCTGTAGATACTGACCCTCCTCAACCTCCTCCTCAAACATCAAACTGACATCAAAACATCAAACATCATGTGGCATAAAACAATGTAACATAAAAACACATTATATTGAACATGAATTAACATTTTCCATAGGATTGTTAAATATGGTAACTGGCTCAATAAAGGGTTAATTATTTATTTATTTTTATAGTATTTGTCTGATATTTGTTGTATCCTACAGAAATGTATTTTGCACTGTAATGCGCCTGTTGCAGCATGAACATCCTGTACACTGGTGTGGTATCACCAGTGGTAGGATGTGACTTTTCACTTAATTCAGCCTTTTGTTCATCACTCTTTCTATTAATAATAAAATGAGTAATATGATGTAAAAACAGCTGCTGCTGTACGGTGATGTGTCATCACAGGTCCTCATGCAGCCTCACATGATCCATGATGGTGAACATTAGGAGAAACACCTTGTATGAGTTATGTAAAGATTTCAGAGAGCAGTGGGTGTTTTCCAGTTTGTGATATATGACTTTATCTGCCGACTTTCAGCAGCAACTGCTCTGAACAGACCGGGTCCATCTTGCTGGGATCAATCGTCTCTCCCAAATCCTTTTCCCAGTCGGCTCAACAGTCCTTACATGCGTCCCTGCATTTAATTTCCTCTGAGTGAGTCACTGTGAAGGATTCGTTCACATCACACCGTCGTTTGTTTCACTGTTTGCATGGAAATATCAGAGTTCATTATGGTGCCCACATGTTCCTCCAGGATCACTGATGCTGCAAACTGAGGTCACAACCGAGTCCTCAACCCACAGACTGCAGCCCCAAAATGGACGACCTGCATCCCGGCGAGCAAACAAAGATAATAAAGTGGCGGAGTATGTCGTCGGCTCTAAGCCCCCTGCTACAGTGATCCCTCCTGACTGCCTCGTGATTTAAGACTGGGAGATAACACACCAGATGCTCTCCTGTGGGGAAAACTCTGCCGTGAGAAAGGACTGGCATCAAAGGAATGGGTGAAGTTTGGATTAAATAATGCATTCTGCATGTAAATTTAAACACACACAGTATGGCAGGCATTTAGATTCAGAGAAACTTTATTGTCCACAGTGTGAAATAAGTTTTTGAAGCAACAGTTCAGACGACATGTTGGATAAAATGCAGTAAAAACAAGAGTTTGATGGTGGAAATACTAATAACGTTAATGGAAGTGGGAACAATGGGTTTTTTTCCCACTCTGCCTTGATAAGCCTAATTACTCCACATTATTTTTGTTACCAAGCAACACATTAAACCACAGCCATCGAGTTAGCATGCGAGTGCACAGCCTTCAGACAGTCTTGGTGGATTAATGTTGGGAAATAGTTCCTGAGGTGACGGCCTGTGGATGGTACCAGACAGATCCACACACATCTGTCCTCTGAGCTCAGTGAATACACACCACACGGATCAGGAGGTAAAACACAACAACGTGAACTGATGTTACTCATCAATATTTCAAGAGAATGATAAATGGACTCTGATAACAAACTGCATCAAACATAATGGTCTGTAAGGGTTTGGTGTTTATCAGAGAGGTTTATTGCAATTATTATTTAAATAAGAAACATCAGCTGCTTCTGTCTGTAAACAACACAACACACAACACACTGCTGTGCACAGAGACCCGATCAGCTCTGGATCTGCACTCACAGGAAATCAATCAACAAATACAGTATCATCATGTACAGAAACTAGTTATTAGCAAATTATTATTAAATACATACAGATATATCAATTACTAGTAATTAATTTTAATATCTATATAATTAGTTTCCTCTTCCTGACTTTATCTGTAAACAGCTGCTGTCTAAACTGAGCCTCACAACGATCACAGCCAATGAGTCTGATTGTGAATATGTGGATGTCAGTGGCTGTTTCTGGCGCTAACGGCCTAAATATAACGTGGTGACAAGTCCACGTGAGAAAGGAGCTGACTGCTAGCTTCAGCGCAGATATTAAACTCATTAAAACAGTGCTAAACAAACCCTCAGCATCTGTTAACGACGCACAACTTTGTGTCACTGTAACAAACAAGAAGCAACTGTATTGTGTTGTGTCACTTTTTCTGTTTCTGCACTCTGCTGTTTACACTGGAGATGATGTCATGACAGCTTCAGCTTCACTGTTCAGTTATAAAAAAAAAAAAAGCCTCATTAAAGTCTTTCTTTGTGCAAAATGATTCAAACACCCTCAGTGCACAAAGGGGCAGATTATTAAATTGAACTGAAAGAGTTGGATTAAGCTGATCGCTGTGTGGTAACATGTAAAAAGAAATAAACCTGGGTCCCAGAATAAATCCCTGAGGGACACTCGATGATTCCTGTCAGAAAAAACATGAAGCACATTAGAGCCTCGCCTGAGAGGGAAGTGTGGATCTGGAGTCAGGTGGGAGCTATGATCATGTGGTGTTGAACACAGCATTTAGGTCTAAGTCCTGTTGGTTTCATGCATCTCAGGTGATCAGAAGTGGACAGCACTAAACTGCACTCAGACCACATGTCCTGATGTGTCCTCAGACAAGGATGAAACAGGAAAAAGCTGCTTTTCTTGACCCACACTCATCCACAAGTCATAACTTCATCCTCTCACCTGAGACAGTGTGAACAGTCCGTACATCTTCAATAGTTCATCAATCATCCACCTTCTCCTCTCTGGTAGCTAACCATGCTAACTGTTTACAGCAGCTGGTGCTCTGCTGGTGAGTGATGTGACCCCAACTTTACTGTAACATCTGGACACAAGTGGTCAGCAGGACGTTTGGAGACACATGTTAAATACAAGTGTGAACGCAGATGAGTCTCAGCTGTCCACTTGTGATCTGATCACAGAACTGAGCAGGTAACTGGACTGGGTTCAACAGAAGGAGCTGGGGATCAAACCACCAACCTGAAAAGCCGCCCTCATTACAGCAGCTGTCCTTTGACCTAAGAAGTGTTGCTGTCAGTACTGCAATGACAGCAACTCACACACTGTAATCTAGTGATGATTATCTGTCCATTTATGATCCACTGCAAACAAAAGCTGCTAACGGCTAATTCAGCTTCCTCTAATGGCACCGAGCTGACACACTGAGGGAGTTCACACTTGGTTGTTTCATGTGTTTTGAGTGATCAGAACATCAGGGTCGCACAGTTATCATGTAACAACAATTTCCCTAGTGCAGGATTAATAAAGTTTGTCTCACTTCCTACCACCAGCTGTTGTAAACTGTTAGCACGGTTAGCTAAAAGAGAGGAGAAGGTAAATGATTCATGAAGTATTGAACGTGTTCAGACTGTTTCAGGTGAGAGGGTGAAGTGGTTTACGAGTTGTAAATGAGACAACATGAAGAAAAGAACACAATAAAAGCAGCTTTTTCTGTTACATCCTTATTGGGGACACATCAGGACACATTGGCGTTCACACTACAACAGACATGTGGTCGCCTGCGTCTGAGACCACCTCCAGGTGTGGGTATAGTGATCAGATCTCAATGCGTTATGTTGGTCGTTCACACTTGTATTGATCCTTGTCCACTTGTGATCCAATCACCTGAAACATATGACAGTGTGAACAGGGCCGATGTGAACAAATACAGGCTAAAAACTGAGGCTCAAGCTGAACTGCACTTCTCTCCTGTAGCTGGCGTCGTAGCAGCACATGAATGAGCCCATGGGACACAGGCTTTCATTTCTGTTTGTCACTATTGTCCCACTGGCTGCCAAACAGACCCACATGTTGGTGTTGAACTGTCTCCATCAATTTAGCAAAATCACTTTCAACTTCTTCTATTTTCACAGAGACACAAGAGAAGAAAAGAAGATCTTCCTCTGCAATAAAAAATAATAAAATAAAAAAATCTGTAAAAAATCCAGCCGTTAATTTTAGCTGTGATTATTACTGGGGAGGAGGCGAAGGATGACTTACATACACGCTTCAGACTGGATTAAAATGACTGACTTAAATCTGATTATCTGTCGTGTTATATGGGGGATACAGTAATCTGTATTTCTAATGTCACAGTCACCTCAACATCCCACACTGTGTTCCTTCATCTCTCTGACTTTCTGTCTCTGATCATAATGCATTATAAGCACTTCACAAGCAAAATGTGAGTTCCTATAAGTCCTATAATCACAGTCGGGCCACTACTATAGTTAATAATGTGATAGTAAATTACATATAATTTTCCGATGTTTGCCTGGTAATTATAATGTAACAGAAGTCAGTCTGTTTCTAATTGGTTCTAATCAGCTGTTATTGCATCACAGTGCACTTGAGTAAAAGCACTGCTAATTTGTACTGTGAAAGCAGAGATCTGAGAGTGCTGCAGATGTGGGGATCCCAGTTATTTCTGAGATGAAAAGACAACCCAGCATGAAGATTACAGTAGCCATTTCTTTTGTGTTACTCCAGGCTAACAGAGCTCAGCACTCTTAACACTTGGCAGAGCTTGTAAAAGCTGGTTGTAGAGGGATTTTTTTAGGAAGCTTAAGAGAAATTGGAAGACCTATTATTTTTACCTTACTAAAGCCAGGCAAGCAGTTTCCCACTGAATCCAGTGTTGGTGCTAAGCTAGGCTAATCAGATCTGAGCTCTGCTGTTGTACTTACACTGAGATACAAGTGGCATTGATCTTCCTTTTTGACTCTGGGTTGGTGCGTCCATGTTTGTACATGGGAGTCCCCGTGCAGACGCTTCAATATTCTGTTGCAACACAATACAACATGTTTTCTTATCATCTTGATTTGAAGGAAGATTACAGGACTTCCTCTCACTGTTTAAAGGGTGTTAAATGTTCTTTGCTGAGCTCCTAAAAGCATTAAATAGGATGTAGTGTAGTGTAGATGACAATAGCAGTGCAGACAGTCTGTATTTCTATGATATATCACTGCATTTCCTAAAATAAAACCCTGGTTGTCAGTTTATAGATGGGTGTCTAATAATGTCCAGTTTCATGGTCAATATGAAAAAATAATGGATAATAAGTCCCAGATACAGGCCATGGGTGAATACGTCATACATAATGTGTCTGCAAATATTTCACAATAAAAGCTTGATTGAAGAAATAAAAGGTTTCTGTCCATTGAAATATCAGAGACTGTATCTAGAAATGGAC
The DNA here is from genome assembly GCA_900323345.1 of Pseudochromis fuscus. Taxonomy (NCBI): domain Eukaryota; kingdom Metazoa; phylum Chordata; class Actinopteri; family Pseudochromidae; genus Pseudochromis; species Pseudochromis fuscus. Next base: position 7,253 of record OOFC01034312.1, on the reverse strand, counting down.
GATCAAAAATAAGGCCAATGCAAAAGTGCAAAGTTTAATGCACCCAACGGCCACTAGATGCTGGCTCAAAAAAAACTCCAATTGACTTCAATTAAAAAATGGTCATTTTCAATCCTCCTTAAATCGTCACCTTATCGTGGTTGAGCAGATTGAGAGCCTAATGACCCTTGGAGCTATGTTGTCTCCCATGGCAGATTGGTGCTAGGCAAAGGACCAGATGAAGGACAGTTCAAAAGACCGACAGTAACTCTCTATTATGAAGAGAATAATCAAGAGACTGTGGAATCGGCACTGAGGGTTACTGGGGCTCCACCCTGAAGCCTGGTCTGGGGTTGGGGCCTGTGAGTGAGTGCCTGGTGGCCAGGCTTTTGCCCATGGGTCCTGGCCAGGCTCGTCTTCATGTAGGCCCACCACTTGCAAGGGCAATCAGAAGGGGCCTTCGCGGTCTGATTCTTGCTCACGGAAACTGGATTTTGCAACATTACCTCTCTGGTGGGGAAGGAGCTGGAGATGGTGGATAAGGTTGACCAGTCCCCTCTAGATATAGTCATCCTCACCTCAATACATAGCGTCAGCTCCGGAACCCAACCCCAAGGAGTTGGACTCTCTCCTTTGCTGGAGTTTTACTGAACTTTATTTAAAAATAAGTATCACAAAACATATATAAAATACAACTGAACACTTACAGCAACCAGACCATCAAGGCATATTTGGTAAATATTCTCTGAACCAGCAGTGGGGACGGCAGTGGCTCAGTGGTAGAGCAGCCGTCTACCAAACCGAAGGGTCAGTGGTTCGATTCCTGCTCCTCTGAGTTGCTGTCAGGCCATTGCTTGGGCAATGAATGGTTTGGTGGCGGTCGGAGGGGCCGTAGGCGCAAACTGGCAGCCACGCCTCCGTCAGTCTGCCACAGAGCAGCTGTGGCTGTCATAGCTTACTACCACCAGCATGACTGGGTATGAATGAATAATGGTCTCTGTAACGTGTCTAGAAAAACGCTGTATAAATCCAACCATCATTATCATTATTATTATTATAAAACATCCCCAGACCAGAACTCCGCCTCTCCTGTGTTTGACAGGGGGAGTCACACAAGTGTTTTCAATAATGGCCTAAAGTCTGAAACATATGGAGTCAGAGTTAAACATGTAGAACTAGCTAGGTAGAGCCTTTTGTCTATGCACGGTCTTTGTTGTCATTGGAAAATCCGGGTGACCCCAAATGTTTGACTGTAGTGTATCTCAAAGCTCTGAATGTTGTTGGGCTGTCTTGGTTGACATGCCTCTGCAACATTGAGTGGGCACTGGGGCCAGTGCCTTTGGAGAGTTGGAGTGGCAAACCAGGGTGGTGGTGCCCATCTTTAGAGGGGTACCAGAGGGTTTCAACTACAGAGGGATCACACTCCTCAACCTCAGTAAGGTCTATGCCAGGGTACTGGAGAAGAGGGTACAGTCGATAGTTGATTCTCTGATGGAGGAGGAGCATTGTGGTTTTCATCCCAGATGTGGACCAACTCTTTTCCTTCACTTGGGTGCTGGAGGGGGCATGGGAGTTTGCCCAACCAGTCCACATGTGTTTTGCAGATTTGAAGAAGGCCTATGCCTGTGTCCCCAGGGACAACCTGTGAGAGGTACTCTGGGACTATGGGGTGGATGCTTGCTAGTGGCCATTCAGTCCCTGTGCTGAAGAAGTGCCAGCAGTAAGCCGGACCTGTCCCGGTGAGGGTTGGACTTCACCAGGGCTGGCCTTTGTCACCGGCTCTGTTAATAACTTTTATGGACAGAATTTCTAAGTCCAGCTGGGTGGTGGAGGGGGTCTGGTTCTGTGACAGGAGGATCTCAACTCTGGTTTTTGTGAATGATGTTGTCCTCTTTACTTCATTGAGCAGTGACCTCCAGCTCTCGCTGGTCTGGTTTACAGCTGAGTGTGAAGTGTCTGCAATGAAAATCAGTACCTCCAAGTCTGAGGCCATGGTTCTCAGCCAGAAAAGGGTGGATTGCCCACTTCAGGTCAGGGAGGAGGTCCTGCCTCAGGAGTTTAAGTATATCTGCATTTTGTTCACGAGTGAGGGTCGGATGGAGTGGGAGATCAACAGCAAATCTGGTCTGAACTGGTCTGTTGTGGTGAAGAGGAAGCTGAGCCAGAAGGCAAAGGTTTCAATTTACCGGTCGATCTACGTCCCAACCCTCACCATGATGACTTTTGGATAATGACCAAAAAAACAAGATCATAGATACAAGGGGTTGAATTGGGTTTCCTCTGCAGAGTGGCCAGGCTCAGCTTTAGAGATATCTTGGACATCTGGGAGGAGCTTGGAGAAGAGCAGTTACTCCTCCACATCAAGAGGAGCCAGGTGAGGTGGGTCGGGCATCTGGTGAGGATGCCTCCAGGTCGCCTCCTGGGGAGGTGCTTCAGGCATGTTTAACTGGGAGGAGACCTCGGTGACCCAGGACATGCTGGAGGGATTACATCTCTCGGCTGGCAGGGGAAGACTTTGGGATCCTCCAGGAAGAGGTTGGGGACAGGACTGTCTTCTTTGCTGACAATGCTGCCCCTGCGACAAGGATGAAGGGGAAGACGACGAGTATGAGGCTTAGCTTCCCCACCAGGTCTGTTCTCCAATCAGATGGGTAGTGTCCAGGGTCAGACCTGCCTCCTCCCTCCTCCCTTCATATCCAAATATGGTCACTTCTGGCTCCAAACAACCAGCATGTCCTTAAACCAACAGGTGATGTCCTGTTTGCTTCATGTGTCTGTGTGTTGTACAAACTACTTCAAATGTTACCAGAGCGTTTCTGACTATGATGCAGTGGAGTTCATAAAATGCAATAAAATATCAGATTCATCTGTAATTTAATTCATGCTTGAAGTAAATCATTTTAAAATTAAAAAAGACAGGACAGAGTCATCAGCCTTTTTACATATTTATTCATTTCATATGATAAATGTAGTTTGCTCATTAGCTGGCCCCCGGTCTGTTGTCATTTTCAAAAGTGCCCCTGGGCCAATCACACTGAGTATCCCTGCCTTTACCCAAAGTTAGTGAGTGTATCTAATAGGACAGACTGTTGGAAAGCCTGTTTCATATGGTGTTCCCAAAATATTGCATGGCTCCTTTGAGGCTGACTCCACTGCAGACATGAATACAGAGCCAGAGCTAATTAAAAGTCTGTGAGTCTGATTGAATGGGAGACATGTATTTTAAAGTACAAGAGAATCTACAAACATGCTTGAAGCAAAAAATATGTGAAACAAATCCAACAGTGATGTCAGCCAATAACTATCGACTGCCTCCTGACCGCCCACAGTGGGGTCTGTTCACCCACATCAGATCCATGATGAGCAGTCGCATTATTATTTCCCAGAAGAAGATGAAAGGCCGAGGCCGTTTAAAGTCTCCATCCATTGGCATCACAGAAATTAAACTTGTGTCACAGTTGCATTTTCACTCTAAATTTGCTTCACTTGTTTTAGGGGGGGAATGATTTTCAGATTGAATACAAGTAGTTCAATCAGATTTTTTTTTTTTTTTTTTTTTTTTTTTTTTTCACA
>OOFC01034304.1:0-21473 GCA_900323345.1 Pseudochromis fuscus | reverse complement strand
CCTCCATCAAAAGGCTCCACCCTCGGCCTCCTTCGCCTCCAACCACAGCCTCCACCCACAGCCTCCTCCACCTCCAACCAACGCCTCCATCCTCGGCCTCCATCCATGGCCTCCACCGGCCGCCACCATCCTCGACCTTCATTCATGGCCTCCACCCACCGCTTCCATCCTTGGCCCCCACCGACCACCTCCATCCTCGGCCTCCATCCACAGTCTCCACCCACGGCCTACACCCACGGCCTCCATCCTCGGCCTTCTTTGCCTCCAACCACAGCCTCCATCAACGGCCTCCATACACGGATTCCTCCGCCTCCATCAATGGTCTCCATCCACGGCCTTCACCCACGGCTTCCATCCTCGGCCTACATCCATGGCCTCCACCCACCGCTTCCATCCTTGGCCTCCATCCACTGCCTCCACCCACCGCCTCTATTCTCGGCCTCCATCCACAGACTCCACCCTCGGCCTCCATCCACTGACTCCACCCACCGCCTCTATTCTCGGCCTCCATCCACAGGCTCCATCCACCGCCTCTATCCACGATCTCCACCTAGGGACTCCACCCACCACCTCCAACCACGGCCTCCATCCACAGCTTCCTCCGCCTCCGTCAATGGCCTCCTCCCCTTCCATCCACGGCCTCCATCTATGGTCTCCTCCGCCTCCACCCACGGCCTGTATCCACGGCCTCCTGGGTCTCCATCCACGGCCTCCATCCATGGCCTCCACCCACCACCTCCATCCACGAAGTCCATCCACCGCCTCCATCCTCGGCCTCCATCGATGGACTCCATCCACCGCCTCCAACCTCGGCCTCCATCCACGGACTCCATTCACCGCCGCCATCCTCGGCCTCCATCCACAGCCTCCTCCGCCTCCATCAAGGGGCTCCATCCACGGCCAACATACACGGCCTTTAACCACGGCCTCTATCCACAGCCTCCACCCACCGCATCCATCCTCGGCCTCCATCCACGGAGTCCATCCACCATCTCCATCGACAGACTCCACCCACCGCCTCCATCCTTGGCATCCATCCACAGCTTCCATCGACGGCCTCCATCCATGGTCTCCTCCGCCTCCACCCACGGCCTCCATCCTCGGCCTCCTCCGCCTCCATCCACGGCCAACATCCACGGCCTCCATCCACCGCATCCAACCTCGGGCTCCATCCACGGACTCCATTCACCGCCGCCATCCTCGGCCTCCATCCACAGCCTCCTCCGCCTCCATCAAGGGGCTCCATCCACGGCCAACATACACGGCCTTTAACCACGGCCTCTATCCACAGCCTCCACCCACTGCATCCATCCTCGGCCTCCATCCATGGCCTCCACCACCTCCATCCTCAGCATCCTCCACATTCTCTTCCACCTCCATCACCTGTGTCATGATTTTATAAAATAAAACATAGCAGATCTTTTTGTTTAACTGCCTTTTTACATTTTATTGTTTCTCTTCTCTCCTCTTGATCGAGTGTTTAACATTGTTGTGTAAAACTGTCTTCAAAGACCTTCTTCCAACACCAGTTCATGAGAAGATTGAACAGAATGTCCATCATCATTAGCAACACATTTATTTGAAAAACAGCAACGGAAACATAAAGTTATGACATTTATCTGTCTTTTTTTTCTTTTAAAGAACTTCTGAAATGTGGGTATTTTATAAGAGGAAAAACATCAGAAATCATCTCAACACAGGTTGCTGTCTGTCCCAGGATGTTTGTCAAATGATTACTGAAACTGAACTGTTTAATAGGGTTGTGCCATCAAAATATAGAATATATCATTATTTTCCACTTGAATGAATTCATTTCTTTAGTTCTGATCATAACTATTCAATATTTATTAATTTTCTAGGTTTTTACCCTTCAAATATCAGTTTGAAGACTGTGAATGTAAATGATGTCTGTAAATGATGTATTTATATGTTATTGCTATCATGTATTGTTTCTGAGTTATTTCAGATGAAGGTTTAGAGTTTTGTGTGCTGCCTGTCAGGTTTAATGTGTGTGTATTGCACACATGACCAGCAGAGGGCAGCAGAGCAGAGGAGACAACGGAGAAATCCAAGGAGGAGGTTGCTGCTCTCTGCAGCTTTGTCTCTCATTCAATCCAATGGAGAAAGCAGTCAAACCCACACCTGTTTGAGCTTCCACTGTGCCAACATAATGTTACCTACAAATTTCATTAACGTCTTAAAAGAGTCACGAGACTCTGATCTTTAATTCTTGTATTTACATGTTTTTTTTCTATCTTGTACCGTTTTTGAGTTCTGACAGTTTTAGTCAGTTTTAGTACGCCCTGGGAGGAGATAGTTTTTAAGCAAAGTGAAATTTAAAAATTTAAAACCCGAAATGTAATAACTGGTTGATAATGTAACAAAAGTGCTGAGCCCAAAATGTAATTTAAAAAAAAAAGTAATAAAACCCAAAATGTAACAACTGGTCAATAATGTAACAAGATGTTGAGCCAAAAAGTAAAAACTTTTCCCAAAATGTTAGAAGTTGTTACATTTTTTTTTTTATTACCATTCAGGCTCAGTGCTTTTGCTACATTATCATCCAGTTATTACATTTCGTGTTTTTATTACATTTTGTTTTATAACAATTCAGGACATTGTAACATTTCAGGTTTTTGTTACATATCGGGCTCTCAGGCTGCTTCGTCCATTTCTATACAGTGTATGTTTTTTACTGTATTGTGATTCAGCCCCTGCTGCAGCACAGAGCAATAACAGGAAGAGTTTACTTGCATTAGCATTTATGAGCCACAACTTAATTGGGCTGAAAAGGACTGCCTCAAAAAGAAAAAAAAAATATTTCTGAGTGCTCTCCTCCTGGTGCAAAACATTTGGACATGAGATGAAAGCTCAGTCTTCAGGGACTCAAAATCCTCTCCATGTTTTGATTAGGTTTTGGCACAAATGTATTCTCAGATCCCCTGAGAAATGTCAGTCAATCAGTCCACATCCTTCATCCTTTCCACACAGCAAAGTGCTTCCGCTGTGGTTACACTTGGAGAAAAAATATTTTTAACATACTCGGTATTGCTGCACTACTCTAGCTGAAAACGTTTACCAATGCAAATGCCTCTGTGGTAACAAGAAAAGCATTTTGCTAATACTTGAGAGTCAGTGGCGTTTTCCTCTTGATGTGCTGAGAGGCTGTTGAGCTGGGTGTGCTCGCAGCCCCGCGGGGAGGAGCGATTAGAGCGAGCACAGCTGGAGCTTTTCTGTTGGAGTAAGTGCCCAAAGAGCAGGACCGATATATTACTTAACCTCTTTTTTTTAACTGTGTTTCTGTTGATTCTTAATTAATTAATCCCAAATCCAATGGCAATACACCAGCTGGCTAAAGATGTAGGGTAGTTAGCTTCATGTGGCGATAGTAGCTTCAGCTTCACAGACTGTTGTTTAGGTGGTTGGTGTTTCCAAATTTTTCAACTTTGAAAATGTCAAATTCTGTCTTTTTGTGACCGTTAAACGCTCCTGTACTCCAGCTACATTATACTGTAGTGCCCTACATCAAGTTAAAATTACATTACAGTATTGGTGCATGGCCATTACCCAACAGTGCTTCATGTTTTGCTCCCAAATTCCTGGTAATTCCACCTCTAAATATCAGCCTAAACTCACTCTGATGGTACACTGACTTGTAATAGGGAGAATAGCACCTCTTTAATTCCCACTCTGCACCCAGACCGGCTGTTCTGACACTGTTTAACTTAGTTGATTGGGTACAATCACTCTGAAAAGTGTAAAGCTTTATGGCACCATGTCACACAACACCTACTATGGGTCTTCAGCCGGGGCTAACTAGAAGCTAGCTCGGTGTTCTCAGTGTATCATGGCAGAGGTAAACAGACTGAAGAGGATGTTTACAGAGGGAGCTAACAGGAGAAAAAGAGAGACTGACAGTGGCTGGAGAGGCCTGACGAGAGTAAATCACTCACTGGCTTTTAGTCGCTGGCAAGAACTTAAAGAAAAGAAAAAGGCTGCAAGACAGAGCCCAGCTGGACTTCTTGCTGTTACACTAGTAAGTAAAATGCACTTTCATTGCTGCCCCATTAGTAACACTCTCACCTTGTAGGCCATAAAGTCTAAAAATATAGATGTTGAAGCTAGTGTGCTGGGAAGCATCCGTCACACTCTTCAAACATGGTGTTGTCTCTTAGTATACATATTTGGTATCCATACTGGCATATGCACCAACTCTGAGGGGGTGCTGGGTTTTATGCCTCCCTGCAAAATTACAGATGAGGTGGGCAATAACCCCAAAATCCTGAATTCTTCAATCTCCTCATCTTGTCACATCCACACAACAACATTCAGGGAAATTCTTCTTTAACGAAGAAAACAATAGTCCAACATCATCAGGCAACTTAGGGTTCAGTGTCTTGCCGAAAGAGGGGATCGAACCCCAAACATTTCAATTTGTGGGTGATCAACTTAGCTACAGTTACCCTTAAAGTTTTGTGAGTTAGCCAGGAGTTGAACCTTGAATCTACTGAGTCAGGTGCGTCATACATTACGCCACTATCCTGTGGTAGGAGTAGAATCTGGTTGTCGGTTCAAATGCCAAACTCTGGCCTTACCGTGTACAGTGCCTTGGTGTGATTTGATTAGGATCTGGCAGAATACAAATACAATTGAATTGAACTGAGTTGAATTAGCTTAAGTTAGTCAGAGGCACCATATTAGCAGTAATTAAATGAGTGACATTGAGTGAAACTTTACAGATAGAAGTGGATCATTGGTGTCACTGCTAATAACAGCAGGAACATCACCATCAGATGGAGCAGTGAGGATCAGCACTGGTTGTAGTAGCTGCTGAACACCCGACTGATATCAGTGACCCCGAAGCATGGCGATTATGTTATGGGTCATCATTAACCAAAACAAATGTTCTGTTATATGGTCACTTCTAGCTCTAAAAAACTAACATGGCGACGTTCAAATGCCAAACTCTCGGCTTCAAATGTCAGTCCATGAATCAACGGGCGACATCACATCAGCTGCGTCCCTTCTACAGACACTCTATAGCTGTGATGAAAAAGATTTGACTTTACCGTAATGTCCGGACTATTAAGCACACCTGAATCTAAGCTGCACCCACTAAAGAAATTCTCACATACACAGGCCGCACTTTTCTCTAAACCGCAGGTGCAATGACGTAGAGTTGTGTAAGGACCATATGGACGTGTCCATACCAGTCTCAAACGATGGCTGAAATGTCCATACCAGTGTTAACCCTTTGTATGGACCGCTATGAGGTCCATCTAATCCATACACCCAACAGACCACTACAGAGGTCCACGTGCTTGTGTTTATTTATTTATGCAGATTAATCCGACTGCAAGCGGCTCCTGCGAGATTTATCAGCGATATTCTCACTCTTGACGTGAAGTTCGGACCATCTGCTTTTCTTACCTCTAAAGCTTTTGTCGTCTCTTTGCATTGAATCAGTTCTTCACGCTGCGTCTCCAACGTCTCACCATTGATTCACTGATGCCAAGGTTAGTGCAGCAGCTTTATTTCCTTCTTCAACAACCAGATCGATCGCCTTTCCATGATCAGGGTGTGTGCACGAAGCGTAAAATGACTGATCTGAAGAATTTAAATTGAATGTGTTTGAATTTTCACACAGTTTCATTGGTCCACTGTGACCTGCTCGGCAATTTCATTGGTCTGACGTGATGAGGCTAAATGTATCGGCCAATGAAGCTCATTAGCTTGTAAAGATCCATAAATTAACTTCATCATTGTTTAAGCCGCAGGGTTCAAAGCGTGGGTAAAAAGTTGTGGCTTATAGTCCAGAAATTACAGTACAGTGCCTGCATGTTTGGATTTTGTAAAAGTGGTATGATAATATTTACAGCAAAGGAGGTGGTTTACACACACACATATAACTATACATATGTTACCATTCATCCTATCTCTGCACACTACGGTCTAAAACTGAATATAGAGGAGGTTTGCAAAAGTTCTTGCATAAAACATGGCGATATTCCCTCTGTAGGAAAGTGGGAAAGAAATCGCTTCACAACTCAACTGAAATTATTCACCAAACACTGGGTGAGAAACACAAATCATCACCGCCGTGATGAATTGTACATTTCTCAGAGCACGAACAGCAGTATGTCTAATTCACAGTCAGCAACAATGAGTGATGTGCACCTCCTATTTCCAGCACTGACTAAGACAAAATTATCCCTGTTTTCCTACAGCACTTGCACACATTTCTCTTCCCGACGTTCACACTCTGAGCTCTGGCTTCCCGCTCCCCTGTGGTGATATATGGCTGTGGTAGGGGTGTACTTTAAAGTGGCTGGGATTTACATCACAATGAAGCGTACGGGGCTGTGAGGCACGGGCAGAGTCACCGAAAGGTTAGATCCACAGCCGAGGCTCTGGCAGGAGATGAATGGGACAAGAACACAGTTTTCAAAGATGCTTATGTGAACAGAGTAAGCAATTCTGAGGGAAGAAATCGACAAAACACTTGAGATGCTTAATCCCCTATTCATCCAGGGAGTGTGGACGAGGGACCATAAAATGCGAAATGCATTATATCTTCTTTTTCTTTGCCTGTGTGTGTGAGAGAGAGACCAAGGGGGAGAGAAAAGACTCTTAGCCACTGAATGTTTCTCTAAGAGCCACATTAGATTAGACAGACAGGCTAAGTGCTTTCCATCGCAGACACTCCTTAAAAACTTCTGGTTTCTGCCAAACTCTCTCCTCCGGCTCAAGTGACCGAGTGCGTGGCGGCTTCCTGGTTTTAGGTTGCATTACCCTCCTGCTTGGCAGTGGAACATGACTTCATTTACTGGCAAAGAAAAACCATTTGGGCTGTGGCAAATTTTCACTAATTTTAGCATCTTGTTAAAGCAGCAAAATACAACACTTTACATTAACAGTGGGTCTCATAGGTCCATATAGTTTAAAGGGGTCACTGGATTTCACAGTTACCCTCAGCTCTTTGAGTGTTTTAGGATCTTTTAGCTCCTTGTTTTGTTTATTCGCCCACAACTTTCCTGATGCACTTTTACAGCTCTCATTGTATCATTTTCACCTGGGAGCTGAAAGACAAAGTTAAGGATGAGTTTAGCCATAAACATGTACCAATTAGCAGCTAACAGTTTTTCTGTTTCCTGCAAAATTTGATGAAAACAGAGCTCGAGAGCAGATACACTCCCATGTGTTACGGACATGGTTTGGGTTGGTGCAGAGCTGGTGGTGGGTCTGGGGAGCAACTATGCTGTGTGTGGGTGCAGGTAAAGGCTATTCGGTGACAATTGGGACTACAAATCCTAGCAGCATTCTCAGGAGCCCCAGTGCTTCTGCAGGTGTGGCACCTGTGATTTTAAAAACTTGCCACCAGTGATGCCCAAGGGGCACTGAACTGGCGACAGCAACATAACAACAGTGACGAACCAGCGCACACCAAACACCGGGGAAACACCTCCTTCATCGACCCATCTCTACCTCCACCAAAACAACAGAACCAACAAACTGAACCACCCGCTGACGACCAGGCTGGCGGTTTACGGGAGCAGCGCTTGGGCTTCTCCAGGAGAGGGACTGGACGCCACCTGCACCACAGTGAGTAGCATAGCTGCCTCAGCCACCTGGGTTCACCGTCACCAGGCAGCTCTGTGGGTGTGTTTTGGTTTCCTTCATATTTTAGGCTGTGCCATAGTAGTAATTGGCCCTGCTAAAGGGTTATTGCCACTGCACCATAACACTTGTTATATGTTTAAATTAAAATACATCACTACTGCTGCTTATAACATTCGATTTTCATAAGGGTTTGACTAGTAAATGTTATGGCGTCATACAGCAGCTAACAAGCCCTCATAGGTTTAGCCAGGTTCAGCATTATAAAACAGTGTAGTCCACATAAAGTGCTTTGCCCCCTCATACTGCACAGACCGAGGCATAACATAAGTCTCATAAACACTAAATGTAAGAAACACACAATATATTACAATCTGCAGATGGGCATCCTAGGAAATCATGACTTCATTAGCTTCATTAGCGTAAGGAGGATCTGTGCAGATGTAAATAGCCGGCTATCAAAGCTAATGGATATTAGGATGCTCCATAATGGAGGAGGACGAGTGGGAGGACTCGACTGCAAGACATGTGGTAATTAGCCACCGCAATTCACAGAGTTGAGCTGGATGCCATGAAAATGTTCAGCTGTATAAACGCCTGAGTTGACATGAGGGTGAATGAAGACAATGCAGCAGGTAGAGCCCACTCGCACATTACGCTTTCAGAGCAAACATGGGAGTGAAGGACTGCTGGGAACAGCTCCATCACACCTTCATCTTCCTCCTGAACCGCTGTGAGAAACTCCTCACCGCCCAATTACATCCCTGCTGAAAGTTGTAAACAAAAGTGCACTCGCAATACTTTCAGAGCAAAGTTTTAGCAAAGTGTCGCCGCACATTAACAGACTGTTAGCCACTTAATTTTCTGTCTCTTGTGTTTGTGGTGGTTAAGAATATATGTAGAAGTGACCTGCTGTGGTTTGCCTCCATTCACTTTTGCTATGGTTGGTTCTCTGAGACTGACTCGGCCGCCTCATTATACCATAAACCTTTGCGTTTTGGGGTTGCCTCCCACAGCTGGTTCAAATTGGGATCTCACTTCTAATGAACCACCACCACAGCTCTCACGATGCTCCTCCACCGTGGTGACGTTTGGGGAATCTCTGGGTGGTTAATTGGAGCCACGGTGACTGCTTTCAGCCGTCCAGAGTTTGAAACATCCCTAATCAAATAATTAAAGCAGTGGATTGATGAAGGCGTGTAATGACAGAAGACGCTTAATTGGAGATAAGATGAGACTATGTTTAAGCCGGTTTTTGTGCAGCTTTCATCTGTTTTGTTTTCCTGATTGATTTTCTCTTTGAAGCTTACACACTTCATACAAACCTCCATCCTCCGCTCCCTCCCCAGCTCGGCTGATGGAGACATATCTCTGACAGGGGCTGCACAGGCTCTTCTCTGGTCATTCATGAGGTGAATTAGTGTGACACAAAGACGCTCTGCAGCCTGATCTCCGAGGCCTTCTGAAGTCTCCCCGGGCAGAGGCGGACATGAAAAGGCTCCGGAGGAAGACATCGTCAGCTTTAATATGATTTTTTTTTTTTTTTTTTTTGCTCTACTTGTCATGGACTGTGATGAAATGTGTAGTTAGTGGGAACAAAAGCCTGAGGTAGCAATAGTTCTCTTCCTGCAAGATGAAAGCTGAAAGCAGCAACAAGTGGATGTGCTCGGCTTTCACTTTCAGAGCTAATTAGGGACCAGAGACTCTAACTTATGAGGATCATCATGTTGTTTCAAAATTCCTACCTAGCAGGTTTAACTTGGGTATATTATCAACAGTGTTTTATTTTAAATTTGCCAACATATCCAGATTATTAAGGATATTCTGCAATAAAAGGATTAATGCACTCTTTATAAGAACAATATGAAGATATGATATCACTCTCATGTGTGTAGTACAGAGCCAGTGTAACTGAAGGTAAAACAGTTAGTCTGTCTCTTGTCTGTACCGACCTTTAAAGCTCACTGATTAGGAAAACTTACCCTCTTTAATCAATTTCATACATAAACATAACGTACGTCGTCACTGTTTCTTGATGAACTACCATTTATGGATTTGCCCTGAAGGCAAATCCATAAATGTAACCCACTACAGGGTGGGTTACAAGAGAGTCAAAGGTCAGTGAGGCAGGTCTTCAAGCAAAGGTGAAACCACAAGAAGGAAAGACATTTTAACAGGCTAATAACTCAACATACAGGCTTGAAGTAACATCTTTCTTAACAGTATGTGTTTAGATAATTATTTTATACTGGCCTTTAACAAACACTCTTTACGATTAGCCCCAAACATTTGTACACAGATTCAATCAAACTATTGGGTCTATGAATGGGTGATAGTGTCTTGGTGAGAGCCATATGACTTGTCCAGGGTGTACCCCTGACTGTATCTGAAAAAGACTCAAAATGAAGTGGATATTAGGCTTCAAAAAGAGGAAGATTTAGGGGCGTAATGAGGCCAATGCTGAAGTACAAAAAAGTGCAATACGACTGATGACCACTAGAAGCTGCCTCCTCCTTCTCAGTGATCTGTTGTCCATCTGAAAATAATTTAATCATTAAGTAGATATTAGGCTTCAAGAAGAGGAAGATTTATGGGCGTGGTTGGTTTGATTGACAGGCCTGTTCTCCAATGAGAGAAAGTCCACAGTCTCATACACATTGGGCAGTGATCTCGAGTTCAAGGGTCAGACCCGCCTCCTCACTCCATCCTTCATATCCAAATATGGTCACTTCTGGCTCCAAACAGCCAATATGGTGATGTTCAATAGCTGATTTCCTGGTTTCAAAACAGGGATCCAAAGGATGTCACACTTGCTTTGTCCATTTCTATAAACAGTCAGTGGTTGACACATAAAAACAAAACAAAACAAAACAAAAACCAGCACTAGCCCTCAGCTCAATCCAAACCCACAATTTGCGACTTTGGCATTTCCAAGATGCAAATGGCTAATTATCATTGTTTGGCTAGTACCACTACAACCAGTCTTTATGCTAAACTGGGCTAACCATGTCCCAGTTCCAGCTCAGTCAATGCACAAAGAAATACACTGATCTTTTGTATTAGTTCTCAGAAACAAAGTATTTTTGCATATATCATGAACAACTATTCCCAATTTCCTCTGCAGAAATATTACATTTTGTCTTGTTTTTCATGTTTGCATTCACACAGAATCAGGATGATTCCTTCAAAGTGCCAAAACACAGAGCACAGCCTACGCCGCAGTTAAAATCAATGTATTTCATTGAAGCATCAAAGAGGAGGCGACACACAATATAGATTAAAGAATTTCCATTGACAACTCCCGCTGCGTTTGCTGGTCAGCTGGTCCAGATAAGGTTCGGGTAAACAAGGATTTAACTGTACGGATTAGGACTTCATGGCTACAATTAGCATAATCATCGCGTTATATAACAATAATGAGCTTATTTCATATTCATTTTTGGAAGCAGGTCAAGTAAAAATCAGCGGCATTGGGAAGAATATCTTTGGAGATTTTTGCACAATAAAAAAAAAACAGGACGGGAGCCCAATTCTGTTCATTCATTTAAGGATGTGTGAATACATATCCTCAGTTATTATCTTTGTGCATGCTGTCAATTATACACGGGCGAACATGGATCTCTGTGTTGCTGTAAGGGAAAGTACGCAGGAACAGTGAAGGAAGCCGCGCAGTAATCCAGCATTCAAGTGAAGGCAGAGGAAGCCTCGTCGTCCCTGAGTCTTCGCCTCTGTCTGTGTCACGATGATTTACAATAAAGCCCAGAAAGACTCAGTATGTGGGCTGCTGCATCAACATAATCTGAATGCTACTGTAGCAGCTGTACGCAACCCTGAGGCTGCACTGAGACAAGAAGGAGTCCTGAGACTGGCTTCCCTTCATACTTCATACTCATGTGTGGTGTTTAAAGCTACAGCTTCATGAAAGTCTGTTGAGCATTTCTTACACAAGAAGTTACCTCCAGTGGGACCCTAATTTATGATTACTCTCTGCTTTATTACTTTTCTGAAACTGGTAAATGAATCCTGTCTTATCTTTTAAAATTCAGAGCTGCCATTTCTATGTTTAATCATGGTTTCTGAAAGATGTTGCTGCCTGACGCTGCTGCTTCTGTTGAATAAAAAAATCTAATAACTCAAAAGAATTCATTTTGGAGATTATTAATAGGCACCAGAAAACAGTTTTTGATATATTCAAGTCTGTGGATAAGAAATAGTCATTACTGAGGAGAACTCACCCTCTCCTCCTCCTCTCTGAGGTCCGGCATGGTGCTGACACACAGCGTCACAGCAGTGATGGCTACAAATATCACTGACAGGCAGGCGAAGATCTTCCCCGGCAGGCCGGAGTGGGGGTTCTCCACCATGTCCCTCAGCCTCCGCATGCAGCCCCCAGAAAAAGTTTCTTCCGGCTCTGGCAGAGGCTGCTGGCTCTCGTCGCAGGACTGCGGCGAGGTGAGCTCGGCCTCCTCCTCCTCCAGCCGCTGCTGCTCCTTCAGCTCCTCCTGCCTGAGTCGCAGCTTCCTGAGGCAGCACCAGTCCAGGTTGTTCTCCTCCACCCCCCAGTACAGCAGCTCCTCCTGGAAGGACAACGCGCACATCTCCCTCAGCAGCCTCAGCTTCCCCGCCGCCAAGAAAGTCACAATGATGCGGAAAGCAGAAGGACTTCGGTCGAAAAAATACTCATTGCGGCTGCCGTCGTAGTCGTCGCACACGTCCATGATCTCGGCTTCGTTGCTGCAGCTGCGCAGTTTTCCCAGTCGTGTCAGGGGGAACTCGTCCAGCGTGGACCAGGGGATGTGGTACTTGATGCCCCCCACGTTGATAATGGCCGCCCCGTCAGCCAGGCCAATCTCATCTCCGTCCTGCTGGCGAGGCTGAGGCTGGAGCAGGAGCTGGGCTCGCTTGTAGAACACACCCTTGTTGGATGAGACCTCCTTCGGGTTCTCCACCCGTTTGAAGTGGATGGTGGTGAACTGGTGCTCAGTGCTGCCAGCGAGGAAGGCCACCTCCTGGTACATCCCTGCAACTGTGCGGGGGGACCCTGTCCTGCACGATGCGAAAGGAGGGCGTCTTCACAGGGTGTGTGAGGTGACCGGGAGCTCGTCACCCATTCAGCAACACAGGACGTCTCTGTAAGACAGAAAAAGACAGACATGTTTCAGTTACACTTCTTAGTTGTGGGGACAGCAGAAGTAAATGTGATGAATCTAACTTCTATGACGTCTCAAAGATCTCAAAGATCAAGCAAGTCTGCATTCTTAATTAGCTGAGTCTAATAAGAAAACAAGCTTTCAGATTAGCTTGTTTACAGTTAGCCTGTTAGCTCCAGGAGTTCACCAAATGTTCCTGCTCAGGGGGAAGGTGCTTTCTGAAAGTTGAACATTGCTACTGGTCAAGTACACAAGCTTTTGTAAAAACCAAATTTACCAAAACCAAATGTAATATATTTTTGTCCATTGTTGTTTTACACCATCAACAACATAGAGCTGCATAAGACATGATGAAGGAACAATGAGGAAGTTCTGGCCTTGATAATCCTTCATCCACAGGATGGTGACCGGCTGTAGACTGCTGCCTCCATGAGCTTATTCTGGATACAGTCGACTTTAAAATTTTACTCAGTGGTTGTTTTGCATTGTAATGCACAAAAGGGATGTAGTGAAACAGCCATTGTGTGACAGATTTGCCTAATTTTTGCAGGGCTCCAGGCTACAGAAACAGAGCTAACACAAAGGTAGAACCTTAAGTTCCTTCTAGAAAGATTCCAGTTCAGTTACCTCTGGTTAAAATGTGACTCATGTAACCAGACTTTACAAACCAAATGGTTTAAAAAGCAGAAATAACTTTTGCTGTGCCCCTTTCTGGTGCAAACAGACCATCAGCTAACTGGTTTATTGTTCCACAACCAAAGCTCTGGCATTAACTGACTTACATCTACTGTCTTATCAGCTTTCATATCTACAGCCTGTTAGAGAAAACCCAGTCACTGCAGAATCTCTCATCAAGGCTTTTAATTGCCTTTCTTGTAGGAGTGAAAACAAAACACAGAGATAAACTAATGAAGACTAAATATTCCAAATTTTTCGACAGAAATGTCAAATACACATTTTCCAGAGTCTAATTACAAAAGAAACTTGATGTCAGATGCTGCAGTTTGAACACGATGCAGAGAAATTAATAATGTTTGAATGTTTTTCTATTTACTGCCTCACCAGGCTGTGAAATAAAGCGCTGCCTAACATCTTGTAGGAAATATACACCCGCACATAGACCTAATCACAGCACACTGAGCCGCATATAAAGAAAAGGAGAGTATCGGCTTCTTTATGCAACCCATCTGACATTAACATACGTTGAATGTTTAATCTGTGCTGTAATGGTTTATTTATTTTTCATTTTATATGGACACACCATGTATTATTTAAAAGACTTTCCACCAACATGAACAAAAGCCTAGATTTTGAAGATGCAAAGGGACAGCCGCTGTAACTAATTATGATCAGGCTGTCCACACTTATTTTATAAAAGATAAAATTTACATGTCAATTTACATGTCAAGCTACAAAGCACCTCTACGTGGTTAGTATGTGAGTAAAACCAAGTGAGATCAAAGTTGAAGAAAAGTTCACTAAAAGTCAGATTTACCCAAGAATCAATGATGATCAAGCAAAAAAACAAGTCTCCGTTAACAAGTTTGTGGAGTTTCTGACTCCATCATGTCAGTGATTTCTGACTCCCTGCTGTTATTGCTGAATCAGACTCCTGTCATCACACAGTGAAATGTGTCAGTCTGCGTGCACATCCTTTCTCGTACTTCTGACAAAAAGCTCTTTAGATCCAATTAGACTTGCATTGTCTTCACAAGCCGAGGCATTTCTCCTTTGACTCAACATCTGGATACACAGTCCACACAGATCCTTAATCACTGAGGATGAGTGTGTTGGGCCCGAGGCGGCGGAGGCGATCGCGGGGAGGCTCGGCACATCATCACAACAAATTAAGAGCGGGATCCCTCCAGCTATCCTCAGAGTTTGTTCTTCTTTTGTGAGGCCAATCATTTCGAAACTGGTCCTTTTCTCCCAGGGAGGGCTGCAGAGAGCGGGACCTCTACAGCGACTCAGCAAAGTGCTTCTGACAGCAGCAGTTTATTGGGCATGACACTGGCCCCAGGAGTGGTTTGAGAGGCAAATAAAGAATAAATTCAGGCTACATAGGAGAAGATCAAACCACTAAGGATGAACATATCACAATAAGTATACCGGGTCATGGAAATCTTACATTCATGACCATATAATTGTCAGACTAAGGAGTTGGCAGCGATACAGAGGAGAAAAACTATAACTGGTTTACTAGCAACAAACAGTTTGACATTCAGGAAAGTCAGCATTTTAACGTTTTTGCTGAGGCGAACAAAGTTGAAACCTCTTTTGTGTTGTTTATAAAGCAGCAAGTCAACAGTTAGCTTAGCATAAAGACTGGAAGCAGGAGAAATGGCTGGTCTGTCCAGAGGTAAGACAATCAGCATGAAACTCAGATCTTTATTGTCCCATAAGGGAAAACACGCAAATGTTTTGAAACTAGTAAGCACTCAGAGAGCACCAACCTCCAACCAAACCTGATGCTATAGACTGAACACTGCTGCGCTCTTGTGGTGAAATGGCTTTTTTTTTTTTGTTTTCTCGATTATCTTCCTGTCGTTTGGTCTCGCCCAAAATGTATTCATGTGTTGTTGAGCAACACCATACCCAGACAGCAGCTGAGTCTGGGCCGGATCCGGCTTCAGACTGGCAAATCCTCGCAACAGTCGCACTCGTTTTACCGTCAATTTCCTGATCTGGGCCGCATCCGGATCCGTGTCAACATTGGGCCGGTGTGCGTAAAGACGCCGGCCCGAGTCCGTCTGCCGGATCTGGGCCAGATTCTACGGTACATCTGGGCCACATGATTTTTGCTATCTGGGTAAGTCTAAGAAAACAGACATCATTTCAGTAGCTTTTTCATTATGTTGCTTTGCGGATGTAACAAAAGGATGAAGGATGAAAGCACACAAACAAATCTGGTGGAAATTTTTTATACAGTTGAATGATTAGCTGTTATAACTTTATGCCAGGCTAACTGTTTCTTGGCCTCACATGACATTACTTGAGCCAGCACTGAGTAGGTCTGAAGACTGTGAGTTTTAAAAAGAATAACCTGTTGGTATAGGAAAAAAAAAGCTCACCAGACATTTGACGAAACCAAACATTTTTTCACAACAGTCGTGCTGCCACCTCCTCAGTCTCACATTTATTTTGTATAAATACAAGATTTCCATATTGTGACTTCTGTAAACTAATTGCATTATGGACGATGTAATGACATTAACCATTATGAAGGTAAAGACTCTCTGAATCTGTTGCAGAGATTTGAATCAATCCTAAGTGCTGTCCACTGTGAGTCACACAGTGTTAAATGGAGCACACTGAGGCTGATGAGCTATAAAGACCATGCACATTCACACAGGTGCTTTCAATCATTCTGGATAATTAGGCCTCCAAACAGTGATGCTCAGGAAGGCTCGAGCAAAACGTGAAGTGGTCCAATGCAACAGGAGAAGAGGAGAAGGTCGATCACACCCAGTGAGTTCAGGCGTATTTAGACACAACGAGGGAAAACACCTGTTTCGTGGGTGGACCAGGGTTGTGCAGGATCTTTGTTCTGGTTTCCTGTAGTTTTAGAAGTTTTTACAAACAAATAGAGAATACATTTTAATTTATTCTATCTGAAATACCTGTGTGGACTGTTTGTGCAGGAACAAAGACGAGCGAAATCACAAATATAATACCACTCACTAGTTGTAATGTACTGTATTTTCCGGACTATAAGCCGCTACTTTTTTCCGACGCTTTGAACTTAAACAACGGTGTGGCTCATGTATCGGCGGCACGAAGTTCGTTAGCTTTTTATAAATTAGCAAGCTCCGTGCCGCTGATACATTTAGCCTCGTCACATCAGACCCGGTCAGAGTGGACCACATGAAACTGTTCGAATAAATTCAACAGCGGCTTATAGACAGGTGCGCTCAATAGTCGGTAAATACGGTACTCTATCGCCCAATATGAAAATGTGTCGTTTCTGTCACACAAAGTTGAACTAGAAATAACACGACATCCCCCACCGGGCTCAGCTGCACTTTTACTAAGGTCTGGTCTCTAGTGGTTTACAGGTGGTTTGGAGGCTTATGCACTGGTGAACTCCAGTCCAGTGCCCATGTTCACAGGTCAGACCCACCTCCTTGCTCCTCCATTCATATCCAAATATGGTCACCTTTGACTCCAACATGGCCACAAGTCCACGAACCAACTGGTATATACAGTCTATAATGTGGAGATAGAACTGGGCAGTATTTCTTACAGAATAAAAAACTGTGTTGTGTGTCTCCATGTTGTTGATCTACTTTTGATATTACAAAAAAAAATCAAGAAAACTTTTTTCTACTTTAATAAACCCGTAAATGTTAATGCAACATGGGATTTTACTTGGAAAACTGGAGTTTATTTCAGGTACATTACTTTTCTTTCATGCTCATTAAGTGAAGTGAGTTGAACATAGGTCATATGGGTAATTTATTCCCTTTTCCCTTCAGATGGTGAATCTGAGAGTCATTTAAAAACCTTCCCCAGTCATCATCTTCTCTTTAAATCTTCAGAAATAATACCTGAGGAAGATAAGAGTACCTTTGAATCCTGCATTATTCTCTTACCACCAGTTGCTCATGCAAATATAATTTACATGGCTCTTTGCATAAATCTACAATCCATGCATCACTGATACATCCTCCCCACATCCACTCAGTCTCCCTCTTTGTAAAAACGCCTGAAGCAGATGTCTATTTTGGGACACGGAGATTTTGAATGACGGTGAACTATCACCTGCTAAACCTCACTGATTAGACTCTCCTGAGTGACTCCTTTTGGTTACTGACAGCCCGCACTCAAAAATATGAGGACAATTAGGTTTCTTGTCTGAAGAATCAGAGCAGCAATCAGCAGACAGAAAAGGATTTCATATTCTCCAATGAAATGTTGCTCTTGAAGTGTGATAATCATGGAAAGAGTCCTTCTCACAGCACAATCACATACAGACGACTCTGATGGAAAGACATGGAGAGCACTTATTAGATTATGAGTCGTGGGAGCTGATGATTTCATCCAGTTGTGTTTCACTGAAGAGATGCTTGATTATTGATTCAATACCCAATGTTCATCATTGAAAATGGCCTGCTTTTTACAGTATGAATAATAAATGGGCTAAATGGGTTGACTTTCTATATCCTAAAGTCCATCAGTTATTTATTCATTTTCCTAATTAAAAGCTTAAAGATGCATTTCCACTTCAGAAAAAGAGCTGCAGCTCCAGATTAATCAGACAGTTATTTTCTCAATTAATTGTTTGCACTATAAAACCTCAGAAGAGTGGAACGTGTCCATCACAGTTTCCTGGAACATAAATTTGCTTTTGCACATTTGCTTTACTTACACTTAGCGCCTTCGCTCAGCTCTGCAAAGCTCTTTACAAGTTATTTTCTCGCAATTTTCCCATTCACACACCAGTGGAAACAGAGCTAGCATGCACGACTTCAGCTAACATCTGGAGCTAGCTAGGGTTCAGTGCCTTGCTCGGGGACACTTTGACACATGCACAGGAGGCGTTGCAGGATAAAAACACCAACTTTACGATCAGTTGCTGACTGCTATGTCACCTGAGCCACAGCATCACCCCCCTGTCAACTATCAAGTACCCAAACATCATTGTCACCAACCCTCAACATAAAGATGCCAAAGACTCGTGACTCCCACAACCTCTGGAGTTAATCATTTAAAACCAAAGGTGTTGCGGGCGACACGTTTGCACAAGCGACTTTGGATTACTGCAAATACGACAGCTCCTAAGAGGTCACATGTGGCGCTTTACAGCCAACATCATTTTAATGTGATGTAGGTCCCAACACCAACTTTGGGAATCACTGAACTAATCCATGCACTGACACATAGTCTCAACTTAATAAAAATTACATGTAGATGAAATATAATTTATTTTTGATTTTGATTTGATTTGTGTAAAACCTGTCTTTTAATGGAGGAAGTCATGGTAGGAAGTCATCTCCAGTCATCTTCAGCCGAGCATGTTAACTCTACAACGATGGTGCTACAAAGTTTTTTACTGTGTAATAAAAGAAATGCTGGGGTCAGTGGTTGCCTCCACTGACTTTATGTCCATGACAGACACAATAAAGTTACCACAGCTGTTGTTACACTTCGTTGTCAACGGTAACCTTCTGTTCTCCAGGTCAAATCCAGTCCATCTTCACAGCCAGATGTGACGGTGTGTCTCTACAGCCGAGGCGAGAGTGGACAAAATGGTACAGGGAGCAGTTTTTGGTATAGCAAACTGGTCTGCTATAAACTGTAGAGACATTTCCACAGAGGGGCTGACAAGTCATTTACAAGACACACACCAGAGAAGAGAGTCCCCTTTTGGTTTCACTGGGCAGGTTCAGAGGCTGCGGGGCCGACTGGTGAAACCAACCATGACACATGTTTCCCAGACGAATGTATGTGACATCTCTTTTTAACATTACCACTCTTGGTGCATCCTGTTTGAGCAGTTAAATGGTTAATTACAGATTATATCAGTGCTGTGTGTCCAGATTTGGACTTTGAGGTTCATTGTATATGTTTCTAATAAACAGCCACAGGTTTCAGCCATTAATGTGCACACTGTATCAGTCAGTGCTGTGCTGTGGCTTAACTCCTTGACAAATGTCTTCTGTCAACTTGTCTTCGGCGTATAAATGAATTTTTCTAATCTAGTTAAAGCACCATCAAGTTTTCATGAGCTTGTTTTTCAGGGCAAAGTGGGTACACTGACTTTTTTTTTTCACAGGCCCACCCAAAACACAATTACCCCCTCGTAACTAAATACTCACAGTCCCTCACACTTCACATCCTCACTGATTTTTCAGAAGTTTCCTAAGAAGTACCGTGACAATCTCTAATTGAAAATTAAGTCTGCGCTTTAAGCCTGACACTCAGTGTCAATCAGCTGATTCAGAGGGGTTTGATTTACCAAGGCGTGAGACAGGGAGGAGGCGATAATGGGCTGAATAAAGTGCCGCCGGGGAAAAGGATCTATTTGATGGTGATGCCTGAGAGCGGGGGGAATGGGATGTTTGTGTGAACGTGTGGTTATCAGGACGGAGATGGAGTTTAGAGATCACGGCCGAACACACACACACACACACACACACACACACACAAAGGCAGAACAACAGCCGCCTACTTACAAACATACAAAGAATATTCTCATTATGTGTCTTATTGCAAAAACAGAAGTGGAGCAGCCTTCTCTCTTTTGTCCTCGTGGCCCGAAAGCTTCCTCACCAAACACTCTGCTCCCATCAGCCACAGAGGAAGAGGAGGAGGAGGAGGAGGAGGAGGAGGACTAATGAGGGAAACAAGTTCCTGTAGTTGTTCGGTTGCAGGGCAACACGCCTGATGCACAATGTGTTGAAAACCAATGCACAGCCTGCCATATTCTCCTCAATCTATTCTCATTAGCTTGTTCTCTCTGGTTTCCCCCTGTGTGTGTGTGTGTAGGTGTGTGTTTATATGCGTGTGTGTGTTGTGGTATGTAAATTTCCAGCACAGGAGAAAGAAACACGAGCACCCGTCTCCACACATCAACAGGTTAATGATCCCGAGCAGCCGGGCAGAGGCTGCTGACATGTATATGGACAAATCCATACGAGAAAGTAAAAGCGGGAGGCCACTGAAAAGCAGTGACGGCTGTTTTAAAAGCTTCTCATCTACTTAAGGTGTAACCCTTTCAGTCAGATATTGGCAGGAAAATCAAATTTGACCCTCGGGCAATCCTCCTGAAAGGTATAAGGTTCAAGGGGAGGAAGAGGAGGAGGGAGAGCAGCACGTTGCTCTCCTGCAAATTTGATCTGATTTAAAGCAGAGCACTGTTGGGAAATGCACATATAAAAACAGCAGAGTTATGATTTAATATGTAAGAAAACAGCCTGTCCTGTAATACTCCCTGCAGGAATAACACAGCAGCAGCAGGAGGAGGAGGATGAGGAGGATGAGGAGGAGTGCTGAGAACCTGAACAAAGTCCCTTCATTACACTAATATTAAAGTAATTATTACAAATATATATAGTGGAGACAGTGACAGCACAGATCTACTTCACTGCTCCCTGTAGAAAACACAGCACAGTGAAGTGAGGAAGTTTTGATGTATAGCAAAGAACAGACTGAGCTTCTCTTATCAAATGATTCACCGCGCGCTCAGGATTTTATTGTTCTCGTGGTTATGATTTCAAAATTGTGTCTCTATTGAAGCCAAAAAGCAACATGTAGTGTGATGATGCTTCCTGTGTCTAACTTACCCACTGTGTTGTTGTGTCCATCAGCTCGCTCGCATGTACGCGCCCCTCAATATGCAGCATGCCTTTAAGTTTTCCACGCAGATGGTGTGGGACATCGTAGTAAAGAAAGGAAGGAGTTTTTTAAGGATGTTTTCAAATATTTACACGCGGTGTCTGGAGAGCCTCCTCCCCAAACAGTGATTTAAAAAAAAAAATCAGCAAATCATTTGGTCCACAGGAGACGCCAAAGAGGAAGAAATGTTACTCCACATCCATCAACACTCCGTCAGTCTGCTCCTCTCTCCATCACGAGCGACGTGGCAGATGTAGCAGAGTGTGTGAGTGTGTGTGTGTGAGGCTGGGAGCAGGTGAAAGGCTGTTTCCAGCTCACTGCTGGTCACACACACAAACATAAACACACACACACACACTCTCTCCCGCT
>OOFC01034303.1:0-21802 GCA_900323345.1 Pseudochromis fuscus | reverse complement strand
AGATACTACACAACACACACTGCTGCAGATACTACACAACTAAACTACACAACGCACACTGCTGCAGATACTACACAACTAAACTACACAACATAACACACTGCTGCAGATACTACACAACTAAACTACACAACATAACACACTGCTGCAGATGCTACACAACTAAACTACACAACATAACACACTGCTGCAGATACTACACAACTAAACTACACAACATAACACACTGCTGCAGATACTACACAACTAAACTACACAACATAACACACTGCTGCAGATACTACACAACTCAACTAAACTACACAACACACTGCTGCAGATACTACACAAATAAACTACACAATACACTGCTGCAGATACTACACAACACACACTCCAGCAGATACTACACAACCAAACTACACAACGCACACTGCTGCAGATACTACACAACTAAACTACACAATACACACTGCTGCAGATACTACACAACTAAACTACACAATACACACTGCTGCAGATACTACACAACCAAACTACACAACGCACACTGATGCAGATACTACACAACTAAACTACACAACGCACACTGCTGCAGATACTACACAACTAAACTACACAACATAACACACTGCTACAGATACTACACAACACACACTCCTGCAGATACTACACACTTGTGTACTTTGACTTCCATCTTCTTTAACAGTTGTGTTGTTTTGTTTTTCCAGTTTCTTCCATTGACCTCCATCATTTTTCACTTTTCTCTTTTCCTTCTTTTCAAGATTTTGTGTCTCATTAAAATTACATCAGTGGGTTCACACTGGACATGACACTATTACAAAATATCAAAATGCAAATAGTGGATGAATTATTGAACATGGGAGGCAACACAAAACTTTTAACTTGAGCAACAAATTTGCGTCACCCTGCATCACGAAAACCAATTCCCCAACATCACCGAACAGAAATTGAGGACAAGCTTATTGTTGCTGCCTGAGTTCGTCCAGTCACGACTTTGACTCTTTTCCAGGATAAAACCAAAAAGGGGAGGAGCTTTTTGCAGGTAGCAGGAGCAGTGTTTGTGATTCTGTACATTGTCGATGAGGACTTCCTTTTGTCACCACTGGTTTTGTTTTTACTTTTTTAGGTTTATATTTGTTAATAATAAGCAACAAAATAAATTAAAATGTTTCAAAAGGTTTTTTCTGCAATATGTTGCTTTTGTTTGGATGTGGAGGTTATGTTACGGGGACGTCGTTCGGCGGGGTCACTGTGTTTAGATTCTCTGACGACACTCGGACCTGCTTCACATGCCGGACTATTTTGGATGGGTCACACGGACACGTGCCGCTGCCACCGTCATCGTCGTTCTCCAACATTTGTTTTGTTCCCGCACTTTGACTTTGCTGCCACTGCTGATCCAGAGCTCAACTGTTACTCGCATCAAAGAATCGTGACGAGAGATCGGGTTACGGCTCCGCAACTGACGACAGTTAACCTCCACTGTACTGAAACGTAATGGTACTTTACTGCTGGACTGTTTCCAGCTGAACACTTCGGCTTTGACGCTGTTTTCTTTACTGGTAAAGAAGAAATTAGGATGAATTTATAATTTACCATGAATCCATCAGACCCGGTGATTCAGTGCAGCACTCAAGAAACATTCAGAGTGTTTTTTACTCCCCAATTTAAAAAAAAAAAAAAAAAAAAAAAGAGATATTACAGCTGCTAATGTATCTCTCTCTCTCACACACACACACACACACACACACACACACACACACACACACACACACACAATTTAGATCAGATCACAGGAGGATATAAAGCAAGTTACATACAATAGTTGAAATCTTGTCCCCTCACAAACTAAAGTACCATGTAGGTCACTTGTCTCTGTCCAGGGTAAAAATACACAACCCTTATTGTCATTGGAGGTGTGAATCTTTACAGACCACATGATTACACACTGAAAAAATGTAGGTTTTATTAGGTGTTGTAGGTGTTATTTTAACCCAGAATTGGGTCGATACTGGACTAACTACATGCTGAGTTAATTTAACCCATTAAGTTGGTCTGTTTTTAAGAAGAAGAAAGAAGAAGTCATTATTTGTCATTGTGGTGCTGCACACGGTACACACACACAACAAAATGTCATTTACACCCTACATACACAGGGCTCTCCTAAACAATTTTATCTAACATATTGTAGTTTTATCTAACATCTTGTTGTTTTTACCCAACATTTAGTTTTTTTGTCAAATGTTTTGTAATTTTTTTCCCAACATGTTTTTTTTTTTAAACAATATTTAATCCTCTCCTAACACCACTTCCTAACCACTTCATCTTAAGTAAAAGTTGATGGTGTGAACGCTGGTGTCTAGAGTTTGTTTACATGTCCTTAACAAATTATGAGCTATATTTTCATTTTCATATTTCCATAACAAGTAATTTATGTTCATACATGTAATGGTCTTAAGGGCTTCTTCAATTCAAGCCGTTAACTGTGCCTCTGTGATGTTTTAATAAAAAGTTATAACGTTTTAAATAGAGAGTGTTAAAGGGGTGAATCGTCAGCAAAGAAAATCACTTTTCAAGCTACGGGGAAGTAAAAAGTGAAAGTTTCCTTCTGGATTTTTGTAAAGCTGAAGTGAAAAGTTGAAGATATTAAAGTACCTTTAAAAACATTGCAATACCCATCATTTACTTACACATTACACTCCACATTCAAATGAAAACACAAATTCTCACAAACAGAACCTTCAGCGTTGACAAACAAACATCAGTCGTATTCATCTTTCAAAATTTATTGAAACTGTCGTTATATGATGAAACCAGAATGGACAGAAGTTGTTGACTAACCTTTGCATAGGTTACAGACTATGCCTCACCAACAGATGACAAACGCCGCAGCAGCAAACTGCAGCAACAACCCGGCAGAAAAAAACAAAACAATAAAAACAAATGAAAGTAAACAACAAACTGCGATGTTAAAGACATGATTGGGTTTGGGGAGGATCTCAACAGCCCAGTGAAGGGAAACGAGAACATTTATTATCTTTATTTATTTATTTTCATATGGAGTCCAGCTCTGGGACGTCATGGTCAAGACGAGACTTTGGCTTCTGACTGAGGGAACAGACTAAAAAAACCTAAACTGTAAAATGAACCGAATCAAGATGGAAACACTTAAATCTGGTTTATAACAATTATTCTCTGAAGATGTTAAAGTATGATTATGTTTGTATTTAGGTAAAATATATTTCCACCGGCTTCAGTTTATCTTCATGTTTTCATGCGGTTCAGTTTCCAGTCATTCGTGAAACCTTCTGGTCGTCCGGCAGTGGTTTACATGACGATGCAGAAATTCTTATTTTTTTCTGTAGTACATCATCATTATCATCATCATGGCTTTTAAAATCTCAAACACTCATATGAAACATTAACTGAAGCAAAGTTTCTCAACCTGTTCAATTCATTAAAAATCAGGCAGTTTGGAAGCTGTGATTCTCAGTTCTCATTACAGACAAGGACAAATTTGTTGGTACCCCTAAAAAAATATTATAAATCAATGCATCCTAATCATGTTTCAAGCTAATCTTTTGTGAACTACTGCGATCGATTGCTGGCAGTGATTGCTGCTAAATGTGGTGCAAAGAGACCATCTTTTTGGCCATGCCATTTTCATTTGGTTTATTATGTAAAATATTCAGTTGAATCAAAAATGTCTAATTTGTGTCAGACATTAACTAAGCAAATACTGATGACAGGTACTATTGTCAGTTACAAATTATTTCAGAAATAGTTGTGGGTTCTTCTTTTTATTGAATGGCACCAACAAATTTATCCACTTCTGTATTTTTAATGTTTAGACAGAGAACTGATCAATTTTGCAATAAAAAAAAATATTATGTGTGGGGTAATTCACATTTATTAAAATGTATGAATGTTTCCAAGCTAACTGGTTTAACCAGATGATACACTGAAGTTGACTTTGGATTTTTAGAAAATCTTCTTAAACTTCACTTTCCAAAGTCAAGAAAAGATTTTAAAGTCCCAAAATGTGAGAGTGACCACAATTATAGATACTTTTCACAATTGATTTGTTTTCAATTCATTTTATGTGTATAACTGTTGATACTTTTATTCCCTTGTGTTAAGGTGGTGATGCAGTTACAAATTGTAAAGAAGTCATGCTAATATTTTCAACTATTCTTTTATTAATCCATGATATTAATTATTACCATTATTCTTATTATTATTTTGCACAATAAATTTGTATTTGATTTCTTAATGTGTGTGTGACATGTTAGATTTCAAAACAATCTGAAAAATATCCTCCAGGTTGAGAAACTCTTTGTTTTTTTTCCATATAACCTGCGATGAAAACACAGATTGAACAAAAACAGCTGATGTGCAGATGAAACATGATGTCATCTGCAAATGAACTAACTGATCAGTTTGGCAGTTTGAAGCTTGTAAACAAAATCATATTGAGAAAAACTGGACTTTTAACTTGAAAAGAAATGTCCCGTCGTCGTTACGGTGATAAAACCGAACAATGAATGCTTTAAAAAGAACGACGTGTCGAGCCGCTCCGATGATACGAAACATAGAAAACATGATTTGGTCCCTTCGTTAGTTCCGGCTGCGGATATGTCTCAGACTTTGGCCTAAACACGACACGTATGAACAAACAGAATCAAAAACCACGAGAAGAACTACCGACTACCCTGATGTCAGTTTAACCGCTAATTTTAAATAGCCGTCAAGAAAATATATCATTTTTTTACGTGTTTATACCTTTTTAAAAAACTAAGGAAAACATGTGGAATCAATAATTTTGCTCCCTCGGACCGACTGCATGTTCAACACATAGCACCTTCGTAGCTTTTTATTAATTTTTGACTGAAATTAAAGGGATTTGTTTTTGTCACATGTTCAACAGCAGTTTAATGACAAACAGGCCGTGAACTGTTCTGTTGATGATGCACAGCTGCTGCAGACACAAACAGGAAACCTCCTGATGGTGGAAAGTAGATTCATATATGAACCGAGCCGCGTTCGGGAGCCACAACCTGTTTTTATAGGATGGACGAAGCTAACGTGATGTCACCCATTTGTTGGTGGAACAAACTGTTGGATTCTTAGCTTGGTAGCTGTCTCAAAGTCTGACATTTTGTACAGGGATGGGTCAGAAGTCCTGAAATCCACTTGTAAATCACTGGAGACCAGAGCTGTCAATCAGACTAACCCCACCCCTAATATCTACATTTTTGAATTTAAGCCAGCACCTAGTGACCGTTGATGGTATTGCACTTTTTGCACTTCAGCATTGACCTCACTTTTTTAATTTTATCAACATAAGCTCATCATAAAATTATTGGCTGAGAATTTCATGATTGAAAATTATTTTTGAATTGAAGTCAAATGGAGTTCGAGTTTTTTGGAACCAGCATCTAGTGGCCGTCGGGAGGATTGCACTTTTTTGCACTTCTGCACTGGCTTTGCTTGCTTTGTCCATTTCTATAAACTCCAGATGTATATCAGTGCAAAAATGACTGATACAACACTATTAAAGGACATTTCCAATTAACCAACGCACCTTGTAAAAGTTAAGACTAATTAAAGGTTAAAGCCATCAAAATCCACCAAAGTACCCTCACATTTCCTTCTCAAACCTCCGAACACTACATTTCCCAGAATGCAACGGTCTCTGAAACTCCATGTTACCAATTTCTGATTCAAGATTTTTGCTAAAAAATTGTAGTTACCGCTCAAACATCTTCAAAAAGTTCATGAGGTTTGGGTATATTGCACTTTTTTGCACTTCTGCCTGGACCTCATTTTTGAGCCCCACTTGCTTCGTCCACTTGTATTTATAGTCTGTGTGTGAACAAGCTGAGACAGTTCTACTTTGCTGCAAATGGACAGTTTTTGACTTGACTTGGGTTTAAATAGGATTCAAACTTTGTTCGGTAACATGTTGACAATATACAGAAAGTTTTAAACTCATTGCCACAAGATGTTAAAATGTTCTGTTCAGATTGCGCAGTTTGTGCGAGCACGAAGGTAAAAAATCTAACTCTATTTGTCAAGATTTCAGTTCGTATTAATATTACATTTACAATAATGCTCGGAGACTCTGCAACGATAAATACTTAGAAATTCTGAACTCTGTGGGATGTGAAGTTTAGTGGGAGGCGTTGGATCGTGATTAAAGTTATCGATCACACCTGCCAAACTGTCTGAGCTGAGGAGGAATAAAGGTGCAGACTGCAGACGCCCACTGAGTCCTGAGGACAGGTCCAATGAGCCGGGAGGCGGCGGTGGAAACACCTGTGTGGGTGGGAGTGGAGCCTGATCGGGTCGTTACTGCAGATTCAGCTTCACCAACAACCAGGAGGCAGAAATATCCTCCGACCTGTGAGCCTGCAGACGGTTTAATCACTCTTAAACCTCCAGAAGCTGCAGACTCTGGTTCAGTTACATTATTTGGAATATAATGTTCTTCTAAAAAGTGGATGGTCTCTGATTTTCAAACATTTCTGCAAAGTGCACTGTTAATGAGACTTTTTCGTTACATGAAACATCGCCTACTCCAACACAACTACAGATGTCTGTGACAGAGAAAATTTTAAGATACTTTACACTGTTGTTTTGAGGGATTTTCTCAATGCAAATGGCAGAATTTGCTCCCACATGACGCAAAATCTGGATTTACATCTGCATTGTAATCTAAGCCTCATTTTGCAGTAGTTTGAATATAAACTTTGGCTCATTTGTTTGAATCTTTTCTACAGAAACTCAAATATTAATTAAGCTCCAGTGTTGAAAAATATAAAAAATTCAGCAAGACAAATGAATGTTTGTTATTTTTCTTTGTTTTATGCAGAATCATCACTTGCACCTCTTTCTGCAGCAGCTGCTTTTGTCCCATTTAAACTTGATTTTATTCATATTTTATTTAAACCTTTTTAATATTAATGATTGTCTGAAACATTCAGGCCAAACGAGTTTACATAAAGTGGATTTAGCCAATCCGCTGCCAGCAAGACTCTCTGTAGAAAACATCAACTCACAGTGAGTTTATACTTGATCTTATTTTGAAAATAGTTAGCTTCCTCCTTTAGCCACTAAACCAGCAGGACTGGTTAGCTTAGCTGCAACAGTAGAAGTATTTGTGTGTTTCATACAGCCTCAAAGACAAAAATCGGAACAGCCAGTTAGCTTGTTGGCAAACAAAATAAAGTAATCCTTCATTTGTCCCACAACAGAGACATTTAGAAATAATCTAACAGCTAGCCTGACTATAGCTAGTGTGGTTGTCTGTGTAGTCCCCTCAACAGTTAGCTAGCATATCTAATCCCTGTTTATTTAGCTTCATATTGATGTATTAAATATCTAGCTTAGCTTTTAAAACAGCACTGTAGTTAGCCAGAACAGCTCATACAAGGGAAATAAAATTGTAAAACAAAATTTAGATTGGGTTTAGTTTAGAAGATTAGCCTGATTGTGTAAGGAGATCATTAAGGATTTAGCTAGTATGGCTAATCCTGGAGGCTAATTTTTGTCTACCTAGCCAACTAAGCCAGTAGACTCCAGAGTCGTTAGCTACACAGCTAATCAACTGGAATCATTTGTGCACTCACTTTTGTTAAAGCTCAAAGACGAGCATTAGAACAGGCGGTTAACATGTTGGCTAATGAAATAGCCAGCTCAGTTACAGCTAATAGATCCCTATGCAGTTATCTAGTACAGCTAATATCTGTTTACTTTCATTTAGATGAATTAGATTACATTACAACAATAGCCAACAAATGGGCAGATCCCTGTGCTTGTAATATGGAGTTTGCAAGCTAGCTAGCATTGTGTTTGAGTAAATACGATTAGCAAGCACTTATTCTGAGGCCGTTAGCATGCTAACGTCAGTGTTTGTTTCATATAGCTCACTCCCAGAAGAGGGAGACAAAAGACCAAAGAGAATTTAAATGTATTAGCGTAAATTGCACTACGTTAATTTGTAAAATCTATGTGATGTTTTGTAAAAATATCCTCCTCATTGTTTTAAAATTTAACATCCAAATTGTTGTACTAAACAAATCAGAGTGGCAATTGCATGATGCAGACTTTAGTTTTGTTAATGAACAACTTGTTTCACATCTAAACAAACTGTCCACCCTGCAGGGGGCGCTGCTGCAGAAACAGATTGAAGATTTTCATGCTGTTCTTCTCTCTTCTTTACAGTGAAATATTCTCATCAGTAAACTGAATTTAAATCAGAACCATCAACACTTAAAGTGACGAGTAATCACCTGCAGCTGTTGCTGTGACCACAGTGTCAGTGGAAATGGGACATTTGAGCTCATAATTGTATTAAAAATGAAAACAGTAACATGGTGACGGTGCAGGAAACACCTCGCTCACACTGACATGTGCTTCTCCTGAAAACACAACAGCAGCAGCAGCAGCAGCAGCAGCCATTTTGCAGGCATGCAGAGTGACTAATGCCTGTGGTGATGTTCAGACGAACGGCGCTCTGCAGAGGAAACACTGAGGTCAGATCCATCATCATCATCATCATCATCATCAGAAACATCCACAGCTCACAGGCGCAGGAGGCAGCATTTCCTACCTCATTTCTTACACCTGATCACATGGTAATAACCACTGGCAGGTGAAGGTGACCACAG
This sequence comes from Pseudochromis fuscus, assembly GCA_900323345.1. Taxonomy (NCBI): domain Eukaryota; kingdom Metazoa; phylum Chordata; class Actinopteri; family Pseudochromidae; genus Pseudochromis; species Pseudochromis fuscus. The sequence continues at coordinate 13,127 of OOFC01034303.1, read as the reverse complement.
CGAGGACAACAACATTGAAGGTTCATTATTCTCACTTCCTACAGCTTTAAAAGAATCAGTTTAAACTTCCAGCAGAGGGTTTTGGTCCCAGGTTTTAAAAGGTGGCAGTGTTCCTGCTGTCAGTTTTACAGGCTCCTCCAGTGGTGACTTCAAGTTTTTGTGCTGCAGTCAAAGTCATAACTTTCATTTTTGGTTCGCTATCCTCCTCACTATCAGTAGTTCAAATTTGTCTGTGGAGGACATTTGTAAATCTCCCACCTACTGCATGTTGCTGACTGAACTCTTTTTGTCATCTAAAGAGGACATCTAGGGCTTGTCAATGATACCAAATGTGAAGGAGTCGGGCTTCAGCACCTTTCTCTTTCTCATTTAGGAAATTAGCATCAATCATTGCAAGCACATTGCATCTTAAGGGAAGAGGAAAAGTAAGTCCTGGTAGTCAGGATGTACCAGCACATGTTGGCAGTGACAGAAAAATGGGGAAAATTTTGTAACTCTTTCAAACACATGTCTCAAAATGAGTCATGTTATTTAGCTACATGAAACCAGGCTGGAAAAACAACATTCATATTCCTATAGTTTGCAGGTAGCTTTACCACTGCAAAATGTTTTTGTTATATTTCTATTTCCACTCATTCTGTAGAAAACTGAGAACAATGAACCTTTGCTGTTGTCAGTTATTGATTCCTATTCTGAAAATGGCTAGCTTGCTTCATTGGTTAGCTACAACAGCTAATCTATGAGAAAGATTTGTACATTTACCGGTTAGCTAAACAGCTAAAATTGATAGATTCCTGTGGCATTATCTAAATGTGTAACCCATGGTAATACCTAGCTTGTAGATAGTTACAATAGCTAATCCGTACAGCTAATTTACTCTTGTTTTGGATCAAAGAGAAGCCTGTGAATTGAGAGTTTGCTTGATGTTAAAAAAAACAACTAGCATGGTTAGCTAGTAAATTGCCCAGATTATGTTTTTCTGCAGTTAGCTGCGTCAGTGATACATTTGTTTAGCTTTAACTTGAAGTTAGCTGATCAAACAGCTAATTCAAGGTGCTACTTGTTTATTTTGAATTCTTTTAAAAGTCTTTTCAATTACTTTTTTATGTTTGAAGCTTTAGCTAGCTAGAACAGATGCTAACAGCACTCATTTGTTTTTGCTGAAATCACATTTCTCAGCAAGTTAGCTTGAAATGATGGTCAGGTCATGTGAGAATAAGACGTCCCACAAACGTACCTACAGATGTATAATAAAAAAAACCTCAATGTTGCCATGACGATGTTGCCTGTCTCGCTAATCGTAACCAGCAGCTGTGCGTAATCAACCAGAACAACCGTGAGAGTTTTCGTCGGCTCGAACATCTTGAACCGAGAATGTGGAATAAATTAGTATCTGTGTGTGAGGACGTTAGCGCCCTCTTCAGATGTGCAGGGAGTAGTGCATCTTTATGGCAGGAGGAGTTGAGCTGCACCCAGTTAGCTCTTCGCTGTCTGTTGTAACGGGAGGCACTTTAGTCAATTCTAGAATGAGACGGGGTTCAAGGCACTAGAAACTAATCGTAGATATATCTCTATGAAATTTGTTCAATATTACTGCTTTCCTTCTTCAAAAACAAAACAGAAACAGGGTCACAAACCACATAAAATGATCCCATGCACTCCATCGTCAAAGATCAAAGCTTCAGAAATGAAAAAGGAGGATGTCATTTTCAGAAATGTCATTTTTTAAAGAGATTTTTTCTCTTCACATTTTTTTTCCATTAATTTTGTTTTTTTTTGTTTGCTTTTTTTTCTAGCAGATTTGTCCTCGCTCTCCGTCATGCACCATATCCTGTCATTAGCTTGACAATAACAAGAATCATCACCTTCATCATCATCATCATCATCATCCTCCTCCAGCTCTTGAAGTCCCTCCACAACTGCAAGCAATTTAATACTGACGTCATGCATTGAGTATACGTAGCTATACCATAGCTAATTAGGCCATAATGCTTTTTTTTTGTTGTTGTTGTTGACATGCCGTGATCTTCAAAAAAGAAGTGTTCCTGTTCCCTTAAACATTCAACACGCAAATGCTCTGAAAACAACTGAAAACAATAATAATAATAATAAATAGCCAGTGCACTTTTGGTGAAAAACAAATGAGAAAAAATCCAAGAGGAGGAAGAAGATGAGGAAGTAAAAAATAAAATGAGGTAAGGTCTTGTGCATGCTGATATAAGAGAGAAGAGAGTCTCCACATGCGTTTGTATATAAAGGAGCGTTGCATGGCATCAAACAGGGAACCTCCGGCCGACCTGTAGCAGCAGATTATAATCCTCCACTTCTGGTTCTGATAAGGTGCCTGAATTAAAAAGCTTCTGGTTCTGGGTTTCCAAACTTTCCCTGGATGTGCCGCAGGAGAAACAAAAAAAAAAAAAAAACCAAGAAAAAAAAATCACACCTGAACTGTAATCCACTCGTTTCTTCAGGTAGGAAGAAGAAGAAAAACCGTCGTCCTCGAATCTCAGTCGGGCTTGTTGTTTTTTTCTCTTTAATCCTGAAAAGATGAATCCATTGCACAAAAGTCTGGCAGCTGTCAGGCATCACGTCGAATCTTTTTGATAAATTCTTATAAAATTAGTAAATTGTACCTTTGGAGTTAAAATTATATTGATTGGCTTTTACTTCTAAATAAAGTTTGTACAAGTTTAGCTGTCTCATAACATTTGCAGCTCTTTTTAACATTGATTAAAAAAAAAAGTGCGTGGAATCGTCTTTTTGTTGCAAAGCGCTACACAAATAATCTCACCTGCAAATTTACTGAAGTCTTGATTTTAAATTAGCTTATTTTTTATGGATTAGATCTTCTGAAATTTTCTATCTGAAATTGCAATTGCATAAAATAACTTGAAGAACTGTTTCAACCATAGACCGTTTACAGAATGGACGACGCCAACGTCACATCGCCCCTTGGATTGTTCTGAGTTTGGTAGTTAAAAGCGGCCATGTTGGTTTCTTGTACCCAGAACTGACCATATTTAGATATGAAGGGAGCAGTGAGGAGGCGTGTCTGACCCTTGAATCTGAGGACACTGTCCGATGTGCTTGTGACTGGTGTTTAGGTCAATCAAACTAACCCCGCCACTAAATCTTCCTCTTTCTGAAGCCTAATATCTACTTAATGTTGAAATGATTTTCAGATGGACCACGACATCACAGAGGAGAAGAGACTTTAACTAAAGACATCTGAATGAGTCAGGAAGAAAAATATTGACCAAGTATTTTTTAATTGAAATGATGATGTTTGAATTGAAGTCAATCTGAGTCAGAGTTTTTTGGAGCCAGCTTCTAGTGGACGTTGAGAGTATTGCACTTTCTTTGCACTTCTGCATTGGCCTCGCTTGCTTCGTCCATTTCTTTAAAGTCTATGACTTCAACAACCTGAACTCAACATATATCTGTGCAAACATGACTGCTACAACACTATTACAGGACATTTCCATGAACCAATACACTTTCTAAATGTTAAGACTAAAGAATTTAAATTTGGTCAAAATCGACCAAAATACTACGTTTTTTCCAGTTTGTTCTTCAAGACTTGTGCTAAAAAATTTTACTTTCTGCTGAAACACCTTCAAAGTACTTCAACCCATTTAAACTGATGTTAAAATGTGAAGTTAATGAAGTTCTTCGTTGATTTTAAAGGTACAAGTTACTAAATTTAATAAATAATTTATCACAAATCGTTTCCCCGACTCGTCTTTGATCTATTGCCAAACACACCATCAGTATTAGTTTGATTATTTCACCACGTGTGCCTTAAAGTCTTCACATGTTTTCATTGTGGTCGATGCAGAGAAGAGAATAAAATGCACCAATGGAGATAAAGCATCCAGATTATTTTTCTACAATATTTACACCGGAGCGTCGGATGTCGCCATCGCCGCCGCCACCACCTCACACATCGGTGAGCAGCTTCGTCTTGTTCACACAGTTCTGACTCGGCGCTGTGCAGTTGGCAGTCCTAAGGTTCGCTTCCCTAAAGTTGTCGATGCTGTTGTTCATGTCCTCGTCGATCTCCATGTACTCCGACTTGCTGACGACCGACGAGCTGCGACGGCTCGAGTTGGTGTCCGATGCCAGGTTCTGGTTGCTGACGTTGAGCAGTTGGGCCTGCTCCTCGCCCTCTGTCTCCCGGTGGTAGAAGTAGTTGAAGTTGGACACAATAACCGGCACTGGCAGCGCGATGGTCAGCACACCGGCGATGGCGCACAGCGAGCCTACGATCTTCCCCCCGATGGTGACCGGATACATGTCCCCATAGCCGACAGTTGTCATGGACACCACTGCCCACCAGAAAGCATCTGGGATGCTGGTGAAGAACGACTCCTTCTCCTCGGCCTCGGCGAAGTACACTGCGCTGGAAAACAAAATGACGCCGATGAAGAGGAAGAAGATGAGCAGGCCGAGCTCGCGCATGCTGGCCTTCAGAGTCTGACCCAGGATCTGCAGCCCCTTGGAGTGTCGTGACAGTTTAAAGATCCTGAACACCCGCACCAGACGGATTACCCTGAGAATGGCTAGAGAGGTGGCCTGTTCACCGCCACCACCCTTCCCCTCCCCGTTTTCTTGGTCATCGGCCAGCTCCGTGCCGAGGGTGATGAAGTACGGGATTATCGCCACGATATCGATGGAGTTCATCATGTTCTTGAAGAACGCCGCCTTGCTGGGACAAGCAAAGAAACGAACTATCAGCTCGAAGGAAAACCAGATGATGCAAAGCGTCTCAACCACAAAGAATGGGTCTGTGAGGACGTTGGGATGGTGATAGGTGGTGATGTTCCCCACCACCCGTATCCGATCACTGGGATCCTCCTTCAGCTCGGGTAATGTCTCCAAACAAAATATGACAATTGAAATAAGAATAACCATCACGGAGACAATGGCAATCCCCCGGGCGGGACCAGAACTCTCCGGGTGTTCGAACAGGAGCCAGATCTGCCGCTGGAACTCTTTCTCTGGCAGAGGTCGCTCCTCCTCCCGGATGAACCCCTCGTCCTCACGAAATTTCTCCATTGCTTCTGCACCAAGTTCATAAAACTTAATCTCCTCTGAGAACATATCCAGCGGCACGTTGACCGGCCTTCGCAGCCGTCCTCCCGACTGGTAGTAATACAAGATGGCGTCAAAGCTTGGGCGATTCCGGTCGAAGAAGTACTCATTTCGTAATGGGTCAAAGTAGCGCATCCTCTTCTTGGGGTTCCCAAGGAGTGTTTCTGGGAACTGGGCGAGTGTCTTAAGCTGAGTCTCAAAGCGTAGCCCCGAGATGTTGATGACAACGCGCTCGCAGCAGTCATGGTCATCGTGGTCATCGTCGGGCGGGTAGGGGTCCTGCGGGTGACCTGGCAGGGTGGAGGTCTCATCCATGTTTTCTGTGGACACCACGGTCATCCTGCCTGGCGGGTGGAGGGACAGGAAGAGGAAGCGGTGTCGAGGAGGCGGTTGGAGGTGGAGAAGCTCCTACTGAGGCCAGGAGGAGCTGAGCAGAGCCTCCCTCTCCTTCATCATCATCACCATCATCATCACCATCCTCTCCGAGCTGCAGTCAGCACCTGCAGAAGACAAACATCCACCCTTTAACACTCTCACAGACTCTCCATCTCTGTCAGACTCTCCACCAGCGCTGAGCTTCTTGTTGTTCAGAAGCAGCAACAGAAAAAAAAACCCTCCTGCAGCAGCTTCAGCCGCAGCTGCTGCATTTTTACCGCATACATCAAGTTCTCTGCGCTGCGTCTCCGCGCGCGTCAGGACGCACAGTTTCCACTCATACTGCAGTTTCACGGCCTCACGAAGCTTCAGCTCTCCAACACAATCACACACAGTGCAAATGTGAAATAACCTCAGAGTGATGAGAAGATGAAACGTACCTGACCAGAGTTGGAACGCGGCAACGGGTGGAAACGAGCGTCACCCTGTCCGCGCGCACCTTCCCGCGGCCACCCGCCTCCACCAAGTTCCCCTTTAATACTGATATCGCTTTACAGTCGCTCTGAAATATTAATGGACTATGTTGTCTTGGTCAACATCCGTATCCTCTTGGTGTAGGTTTTCAGCGTGGATCGGAGCAGCCCGCTGCGGGAGGAGGAGGAGGAGGCTTCAGACGGAGCTGGACGGCGGCGCAGCGGCGAAAATCCTGACTGACAATTCACTAAAATCATGTTGGAGATGAAGCAGCAGGAGGACGGAGAGAGGAGGTGAATCAAAGCCAGTGTGGAGCTCCAGAGTGTGAGGAGGAGGAGGAGGAGGAAGAGGAGGAGGACTGGGAGGAGGAGGACTGGACTCTGCAGCATCAGCAGAAACAGCGCGTCTTGTTTTTCTGCTGCGGTAAAAACAGAAAAAAGGAAAAAAGCTTAAAGGAAAACCGGCTCCGGAGAGGGGATCCAGCTCCGGTGGTCTGGGAGCATATTGCAGGATTTCATGAGGAGAGGAGGAGAAAAAAAAGAAGTGAGTGAGTGAAGGAGGGAGGGAGGGGTTAGGAGTGAGGAGGAGGAAGAGGAGCAGGAGGAGGGGGGTTCGACGCAATGCAGACAGACTGTAAAACACAGTTGTCTCTACAGTAGTAAGGGTGTGCAGGAGCAGCTGCAGCACCGAGCTGCATGTCTGCACAGATCCCCGCGGTGCTTCACATGCACATCTCAGTCACATAAAACACCAGAAGAAGAAAAAGAAGAAGCGGGAGAAGCAGAACGTGCGCACTGCATCACGTTATGTAACCGCTGCTTCCATGGGATTCCTGTGCTGCAGGTGTCACCGCAAACACTCGTGCGGGTCTGATGCGGGACCTGCACGGATCAAACTGTCCCGACAGTAATTGGCTGCCGAGCCGTTTGCGACAGTCAGACCTGCGTGTTGGTGTAAATACTCCCGGTGTTGCTATGGCAACAGGGAGAAACCAGCAGACTTCATCCTGGTCCTGTGAGAGTCCTGAGACTGATCAATCAATTCTGTTAAATAACATGAACCAACAGTGTGTTTTAACATGGAGAAGGAAGGCACTGAAATCATGCACATACAAATGATCATCATAATGTATGGAAGCTCATTAGTGCCAAAGTTAAATAAATAAATAAACAAAATTGAAGAAATAATGTAAATATCAATCACTCTCTGCAATACATCAAATATATTATGTATATGGGGTATTGGACCCCCTGATAGGGCCTGGTCCCTATATGACCGGTGCCGGAGCTTGGTCCGCATTGCCAGCAGTAAGTCAGACTCGTTTCCAGTGAGCGTTGGACTCGGCTAGGGCTGCCCTTTGTCACTGATTCTTTTCTTAACTTTTATGGACAGGATTTCTAGACTCAGCCAGGGCGTTGAGGGGGTCTGGTGTGGTGACCTCAGAATTGGGTCATTTGGCTCTTGCAGCTGAATGTGAAGCAGCCAGGATGAGAATCAACACACCCAAATCCAAGGCCATGGGTCTCAGCCGGAAAAGAGTGGAAAGCCCTGTCCAAATCGGGGACGAGATCCTACCACAAGTGGAAGACTTCAAGTACCTTTAGGTCTTGTTAACAAATGAGGGAAGGATGGAGCAGGAGATCGACAGGCAGATCGGTGCAGAATCGGATCAGTCAGGAGCTGAGCCGAAAGACGCTCTAGATTTACCGGTTGATCTTCATTCCTACCCTCACCTATGGTCATGAGCTTTGGGTAGTGACCGAAAAAACAACATTGGGTACAAGCAGCTGAAGTGAGCTTCCTCTGTATCGTGGCCGGGCTCTTCATTTGAGAGGGGGAGTGTCATCCAGGAGGAGCTCGGAGTAGAGCCGCTGTGTTGATAAGAGCCAGATCAGGTGGCTCGGGCATCTCATCAGGATGCCTCATGGATGAAATTACAGAACCAATTATTCATTTTATTTAACACTAATTTTGTCAGATTTTTAAAAATGTTTACATTATAGAGCTTGAATTCAACATTTTCAATCTAATATAAATGTTTTGTGAAATTATGGCAAAACTGTAAGAAACAATTTATGTGACAAAAAAACCGTTCTGTTTGCATATAGTATAAACTGTAAAAATACCTTTTAACTATTCATTTATTTATTGATTGATTGATTCATGTTTTATGTATTTTTCTAACATGTATACTTCATGTATTCCTGCTGTAATGCGTAAATATTTAAATATTCCCAGATGATTTTATGTCCATTGTTACTGTCACAAGTTTTTCCACCTGTGAAATCTTCTGCCTCAATTCAAACCTTTGTCTTTACAGATTATTTCTCAATAAAAATACTTTTCTTATTCTGATGTGAGAAGAAACGTATCTGTGAGGTGGAGCTGAGCTGCTGATGAGTGTGATAAAGGATTTAGAATAAATTATAAACTCCGTCCTGCAGCTGCTGCTTCGAGGATTAATTTGACTTCAGGAATTCAAAGTTTTCTCACCTTCATTGTTGCTGAGGTCATCTCACTGTGACGAATTTAAATCAGACGTTAGAGAAAGATCTTCTATATGTGAAGGATTTATCAGCTTCAGTCAGATAGGGAAACAGAGGTGATTAACACGCTTCAAACAGGGAAATTATATAAATATTTAATGGATCCAATGGGAAAAATCTGCAGGATTTATTCAGAAGTTCAGTTTCAATCTTATAAAAAGACCAAAATTAACAGTTTCAAAATCAACTCAGAATCATCTTGTTGATGTAGAGTGTCATAAACTTCACAAATATCCATAGAAGAAGAAAATCTGGAATCAAACCAAACTAATGAACACACATGGTTTTATCTGGTGAAGCTAAAATATGCAGCGTTCAGCACCACGGACAGCTCCAAGCCCTTCACACATTTTGTATTTAATTTAATTTAATTTAGTTTTATTGTGAGGATTTTGGTACAGTCCATGTCAGTGTAAAGGTCGGAGCAGCAGACGGACTCAGCGGTCAACAGGAAGCTGCCGTCGCTGCCATATTCATTTCATGCAGAAGCAGGAAGACTGAGAAGAGTAGGAGGAGGAGATGCATGTTAACGTACTGAAAGTATAAAGGTATAAAACAGCCAGTTTATTAGGAACACCTTGATATTAACTCCCAGATTCTTAGAGGCAGAGATTCAACACAATACTGGAAACAAAGACTTTGTTCCAAATTAACAGGAAATAATCACAGCTGCTGCAAATCTGAGGAAAGAAACTTAAGGACCATCACTTTACAAGTTGGACTGAGATCTGCTGAACCTTGGAGTTAAATGAACCTACAAGCTAATTGATTCTACAAGCTCTTTATTTCTACAAGCTAACAAAACCTACAAGCTAACTGAACCGACAAGCTAACTGAACTGACAAGCTAACTGAACTTACAAGCTAATTGAACTTACAAGCTAATAATTTCTACAAGCTAGCTGAACCTACAAGCTGAAGGAACCTACAAGCTAATTATTTCTACAAGCTAACTGAACTTACAAGCTAATTGAGCCTATGCACTAATTATTTGTACAAGCTAACTGAACCTGCAAGCTAATTATTTCTACAAGCTAACTGAACCTATACACTAATTATTTCTACAAGCTAACTGAACTTACAAGCTAATTGAACCTACAAACTAATAGTTTCTACAAGTTGACTGACCCTAGAAGATAATTATTTCTACAAGCTAAATGAATCAAGAAGCTAGCTGAATTTTGAAACTGACTGAACTGAGAAGCTAACCATTTCTAGAAGCCAAATGAATGTGAAGGCTAAATGATTAAAGAAACTAGCGGAACTTTGAAGCTCACTATACTTATAATTAAACTATTTATACAAGATATCTGATTATGGAAGCTAGATGAATTAAGAAGTTCACTAAAATTAGAAGCTAACTGATGCTTTAAGTTAAATAATTTTTGAAGCTAACTAAATCCACAAACTAACTGAATATAGTCTAATTTTTGAAGCTAATCGACTTTAAGAACTGAATCATTTTAGAGCCTAACTAAACCAACAAGCTAACTGAACTTGCAAGCTAACTAAATCTAACTGCTGAAATAATTCTAGAAGCTAGCTGAAAATGAAAGCTAACTAAAAAAAACTTTAGGTTCAGTACAAACTAACTGAACCCAAAATCTACCTGGATGTCAAATCTGATTAAACTTAGGAGCAAACTGAGCCTAGAAGCTAACTAAAGCTAAACAAACCTTGAAGCTAACTGAGGTTAAATGCTAAATGTTTCTAGAGGCAAACTGAAAATAAAAGTTAAATAGACCTGAACAGTAACCAAACTTAAAAGCTAAATAATCCTGGATGGTATCTGAAGCTAAAAGAGAAATATGGCCTTGTATGTAGTACATGTAGTTTTTTTAATTTTTTTACTTTATTATTTTATGTTATAAAAATATCTGTAAATATCTATTTTGATATCTGCATCTCTTTCATTTCACTGTGAAACAGAAATCCCTCCAACCGTGGGCCTCTGCAAGGTGGCGGCTGCTCGCCATGTCCTCGTCTGCAGGATGAAGGTGACTGAACTATATTTGTGTAAACCGTCCGACAGCTGGACGACTTCATGCTGCACGGCTGCTCCCTCCGAATTCCTCAAAACTAAATTTAAAACCCGCCGACGGTTCGAATCCGTAGTCCGTTACCTTCTCCCACTGAGACATATGTAATGCTGCCGCCGCGGGCAGGAAGTCCGACGGCCGGGGGGATGTTCCCGTGCTGCTCGCTCATGCACGGCCCGCCAATCTGCAGCCAATCTCAGCCTCATCCATATGTTAGCGTGACCTTTGATCTCTGAGGTTTAAAGGGCGAGATTATAATCCGGCTACACCGACGACCGTGGGCTCTTTGTGAAGTGAACACAGGGTTTAATGGTGCATTCCACCTGTTTTACACATTAAAGGACAGAATGGAAGGTCAACTGAAAACCTTCTGCTGTGGTGCATCGTGGGAAATGTAGTATTCTGTCAGAGGGACAGAAATCACCTGTAAGCTTTTACAAATCAAAATATTTTATTTTTCAGACCTCAACAAGAACAAAATTAAAGATCAGAGCTGGGTAATTTAATTATGTCAGGGAATTATGTTTATGTGTTTCTGTGTTTTTGATGGATTTTAATCTTTCTGTGTTCATCCTGTGACTGTTTCCAGTCACTTCTAATGCTTCAGAGGATGTATTGACTCTTTCTGGTTGTCGTAAGTCTATTTTTTTCTTCATCATGTATTTTTTTGTGTTGTTCTGTGTCCATTTCAAGTTGTTTTGTCTTTTGTAGTGGTTCATTTTTTTCCCTTTGTGGTGTTGTTGTTTCTTTTCGTGGTTGCATTAGGTCTGAATCTTAGATTGTTTATAGAAATGGACAAAGTAACGGGGGCTCAAAAGTGAGGTCAATGCAGACGTGCAAACAGCTGCAATGCCACCGATGGCCACTTGATGCTAGCTCCCAAAAAACTCAACTAGTCTTCTCATTGATCTGGTGGACAGTCTAAAAATCTCTTTAGTCATTAAGTAGATATTCGGCTTTAAAAACAGGAAGATTTTGGGGCAGGGTTAGTTTGATTGACAGGTCTGGTCTCCAACAAGACTGGCGCTAAACTCAGGTCTCATACACATTGTGGAGTGTATCAGGTTCAAGGGTCAAAACCTGCCTCCTCACTCCTCCCTTCACATGCAAATGTCGTTGCTTCTGGCTCAAAAAAAAAAACCCCAACAACATGATGACGCTCAAATACCAAACTCCTGGATTAAAAATGTGAGTGTTACATTAGCTTTGTCCATGTCTGCTGTCCAGTCTCTGGTCATCACCGTTCTGTGGTCATGTGACTGACCTTCCAACATGGCGTGGGCTCGGGGCCTCTTTCATCAACCTTCAACGAGCTTTAACATTTTTATATTTGGTGCATTAATATTTTCTGCTGCAGTGACTGAACTGACAGTTTGAGGCAGATTATTATTAAACTGTTGTGGATGAACACAGCTGGACGCCACCTGCTCGCCACCTGTTCGCTGCCTTTGTTGTGACAAGAAGCGTGAAAACATGAAAAGTTGTCAGGTAGTCGCCTCCGCGCCGACAACACGCCGCAGCACAGATGGACCTCAGGATGACATCATCACGCAGCGTTTTGTCTGCGGTCAGACGATCCGAGAGGACGCCGCCACCACCACTGCTGTTGCTGCAGCTAAAACCAGCAGCGGGTCGGATTACAGCCACTGAAACTGAAGATGGAGGCCGAAAATCCTCCTCCGAGCAAAGTGGAAACTTTAACGTGCACTTGACTTTCTGAGAACACTCTTCACCCGTCAGCTGCTCAGCCAATCAGCAGCTGCCATCTGTGGCCTCTGCAGATCAGGGGGTTCTGGACCACAAGGGTAGAAAAACAAGGTGGGCTCATTTGTTACTGTGGTCCAGAGTTTTATTTTGAAAAGTTTGATGTTTCTGGAAAAAATTTACAACGTGTTAGATTCATCCAGAGATGGAAAAAAACAACAAAACAAAAAAACATACACTCTGAAAAATGTTGGGTGGATTTTTCCCAGAACTGTGTTCATATTGGACTAACTACAAACTGGGTTAATGTAACTGGGCTGCGTATACCAAACATTTTATTTCTTATGAACAAGAATTTGTTGTTTTTATACAACATTTTGTTGATTTTCTGTGACTGACAAGACTGCAAGTTTACAGGAGGAAAATTTACAAGAAAAAACTAAAATGTAATTAAAAACTTTCAAGATAACAGTTGTACATCTACAAGAATAAAGTTCACAGATTTATGATCAAATTAAAACTTGGATAATCTCTGACATTATCCTCAGAAAATATATGAAAAACATCTGAAGTCATAAATTTATAAGAACAAAAGCAGAAAAAAGCAGAAAATATTCTCTGAGATTACAACATTATAAATCTGTGAGGAGAAAAATTCAAAAGTAAAAAAATATTTGAAAAACCTAAAATTACAATAGAAAATCCCACATTTTTGGTCATTAAAAAACTATTGCAGTATCTGAGTCATAGAATTAAAAACTCAGTGATTCTCAGAGATTATGGTCAAGAAGTTACAAGAATTAGAGATTAAATCGGAAATTGTCCAAAAAATTTAAATAATACTTTCTGGAAATCAACAAGGAGAAAGTCACATATTCAGTCAGATTATAAATCAA
>OOFC01034288.1:0-14680 GCA_900323345.1 Pseudochromis fuscus | reverse complement strand
AAACCTGCACACTGTAAAAAATCAGTCATACATCACTCATCAAATATTAAAAAGGATGTGGTCGGGTGGTTGGTTGGTTGGTTGGTTGGTGGTTGGGTGGTTGGTTGGGTGATTGGTTGGTTGGTTGGTTGGTTGGTTGGGTGGTTGGGTGGGTGGTTGTTTGGTTGGTTGGTTGGTTGGTTGGTTGGTTGGTTGGTTGGTTGGTTGGTTGGTTGGTTGGTTGGTTGGTTGATTGTTGGTTGGTTGGTTGTTGGTTGGTTGGTTGGTTGGTTGGTTGGTTGATTGTTGGTTGGTTGGTTGGTTGATTGTTGGTTGCTTGGTTGGTTGCTTGGTTGGTTGGTTGGTTGGTTGTTGGTTGGTTGGTTGGTTGATTGGTTGGTTGGTTGGTTGGTTGATTGTTGGTTGGTTGGTTGGTTGGTTGTTGGTTGCTTGGTTGGTTGCTTGGTTGGTTGATTGGTTGATTGTTGGTTGGTTGGTTGCTCGGTCGGTTGTTCAGTCGGTCAGTTGTTCGGTCAGTTTCCACAGTGCACTGAGAGATGTTCACACACCAACATCTTTCTCAGGTGATGTGGATGTTTCTCCTCCTGTTCTCCTCTCTGTCACCAACATCTTTGATCCACGGGGAGATTTCAACCTCCACAAAATGAGCATTCAAAAAATAAAATGCATCAGAGTTCAGGTTTCAAGTGTGTTGCTCCGTATTGTCCCTTTAAACAAAACGTGATGAATCAATAAATGATCTGTAGGAGCCCTCAGTGGATTAAATCCTTCAATAAAAGATGTAATAATAATGTGGTTTACATGTACTGGTCTTTGGTTCCAGTGACTGATGGTCTCTCACTGACTGAGGTCTGAAAATCATCACTGAATAAAGCTCATTGGAGATAAATGACTCTCACTGAGACACAGTTGTAAAGACAGTCAGTGGCTTCAGTCTGTTACTGGCGACCAGCTCAGCCAATCAGAAGCCACAGACTGAGGAGAGTCTCCTGCTTATCTCCCCCTCACAGAGATGAACCTCAGTCAGCAGGTCCATGAAGCTCAGGTCCTCTCTGATGTGAAGTGAGGGCTTCACAGATCAGATCTGTCTCCCAGGACACGGTGGATTATCCGTCCTCTTTGTCTTATTTTCTATCATTTCACAGAACCGTCCCCTTTGTCCCTCCATCACAGCATGAACTGCTAAATTAATCAGTCCATTAAAACCTTCCTTCGCTAATTGAAACTTATCCATCTTTACTGAAACACGCCGGCCCCGCCGCCGCTCCCCCGACGCTGCTCACACTCCACAGGGGAAAAGGTACGAATCAATTCAATAACCTTTATTTAACGTTAATCTGCTGCTGTTAAGTAGGCCAAGGTTTAATGAAGGGGCTGAAGCACAGATGACAGGGGATATAAAAATATCTGACAGTCCAGGTCTTTCTGTCACACGGACCCGTCAGGTTCACTGATGGAAGATCCTGTGTGTGTGTGTGTGTGTGTGTGTGTGTGTGTGTGTGTGTGTCAGATACTTTTCAGTGATTCATTTCCTTCATTAAGCGTTGTCCTACTTCTCTCCTACAATCCTTCACCTGCTTTATCGGCTCCTTCCTCATTTCCTTGCAGCTGCAGCAGCGTTTGGTTTGTTCAGCCCTGAAAACTAATAATAATCTGTTCCTCATTATGAACAGCAGTTTAAAAGTCATGTGTTAGTTTACCTGCTTCACTCTTTGCAGCAGATCACCACATTGGTTTGAAGGTGAATAAAGTGTGAGGAGCAGTGGAGGAGTTTCTCCTGGTGAAGGTTGAGATGAAGAGACAGAACCATCCTGTTGGTGCTTCATGTACATTTATTACATCTCCAGGTCAGAGATGTTTGCCCTGAATATCTGAAATACTCAGACTCATCTTCCTCCCAAAGACAAACACACCAGGAAGTCTAAGTCTTACCTAAGTTGCCACTTGCTGCTCAGAGGAACCTAAGGAGCATCCTCAGACCAGCTTCTGACCGTCATACAGACCATACATAGAGTCTGACCTCTGAAGACCTCAGTATAACAGGAAGTCACATCATCGACTCTTCACAGAACAGGACGTCTGCTGTTGGTGTTGAAGTCAGGAGTTTGGTATATGAAGGTGAATATGCAGAAGGAGATGTCTGGTGATGCACAGACTGGGGCAACGAAACATGAGGACAAACTGCAGTTCCTCTAACGGCCACTCGAGGCTCCACAGTGAATCATAGATCTCCATGGTAACACCTGCAGCTTTACAGCAGAGATGTTCACACACAGTGGTGTTGTCTCTGTGGCTGATCTCCTGCTTCAACATGACTTCACACACTTCATAGATGCTTCAAATCCTACTGATGAATTAAAGTCATGAATAATCAGTGTAGTGAAGACTTTGAGTGACAGGTAGGGGGCGTCACAGGAGGGTAGCTGCACATACATCCTGGCTCCAACACACAGACTGTGACCGAAGATGGACGTAGTCACCATGACATCACCTGTTGGTTTGTGGACTGGACTCACATCTTAAATCCAGGAGTTTGGTGTCTGAACGTGGCCATGTTGGTTGTTGAAGCAGGAAGTGACCATATTTGGATATGAAGGGAGGAGTGAGGAGGCGGGTCTGACCCTTGAATCTGAGGACACTGTCCAATGAGGATGAGACTGGAGTTCAGCAGTGAATGAGCCTCCAAACCACCTGTCAATCAAACTAGCCCCACCCCTAAAGAGTTTTTTATGTAATGACATGTGTAAAAATGTATTTTTTGTTTTATTGCTTGGAGCCAGGGCGGCACGGTGGTGCAGTGGTTAGCACCTGTACCTCACAGCAAGAAGGTTCTTGGTTCGACTCTCGACTCGGGCCTTTCTGTGTGGAGTCTGCATGTCCTCCCTGTGCATGGTGGGTTTTCTCCGGGTACTCTGGTTTCCTCCCACAGTCCAAAGACATGCTTGTTGACCATAGGCTGGCAACCTGTCCAGGGTGACCCCGCCTCCTGCCTGATGACAGCTGGGATAGGCTCCAGCAGACCCCTGCGACCCAAGTGTGGAGAAGCAGGTGTAGAAGATGACTGACTGACTGACTGCTTGGAGCCAGCATCTAGTGGTCATCAGTGGTATTGCACTTTACTTCACTTTGAGACCTGGTGGCTTCGTCCACCCTGCACAGTGGACGGTCCACACACAGTGAGAGCTGAGGAGGAACAGAGGAAGTGACAGAGACAGAAACTGTTTCAGTGATGGGAGGAAACCCCCCGAACACTGACAAGTGAAAGGGACTAATGATGTGAACAGTCGCTACAAGAGTCACAGACGGAGGAGACAGACTCTGTGTTTCCATCAGTTTCCTCCTTCCTGTATCTCCTCCTCTCACTTTTCATTTCTGTGAACTGTCGCTATTATCACACAATCAGCTCCTGGTGAAATCCAGGATCTTTACCTGTGATGTGGATCTGAACAGGTTGTCCTCAGGTGCTGCTGGTCCTGAATCTTTGTTCTTCTGTGGCGAAGGTGAAACCACAACACGAAGAGTAAAGGTCACCTGCACATCCACAGCCTTCATGTTCACAGTGATTTGATTTAATTCTAGAAAACTGCTGAGATCAGATCATATGTAGAAACATGCAGAGAGAGTTTGGTGGTTTTTTGCAGTGAGAATGAGTCTGTGACAGGAAGTGAACGTTAAAACACACCAGGCTTCAGAGGCAGGAGGAAACAGATGTTGATGTTTCCTCATGCTCTGATAGCAGCATCACAAACCTGCAGCACAGTCTGGACTGATGCTCACACTCAGCTGCAGCTGGACTGAGGAGGACAGACGGCTCTGTGAGGCTGAAGCAAAGTTACAGACACTGGACTCATCGGTTCTGACTTCACACTCACATGACCTCTGTTTGCAAACTCACTTGTAATTGGTCGGAGTGAGATCTTCCCTCTGAGAGTCACACCCACAGAAACGGCGTCTCGGTGTGATCGCACTCAGCAGCCGTGTGAAGAGATGATGTATGAACTTGAGAAAAATTCCCTTCAATCATTTTTTACAAAGTCTCCCTTTGATTCGAACGACAACAAACAACAAACCACAAACACAACAAACGGCACCGAGCGTTTCCTCTGACTTCTTACAGACTCCCTGCTGCTGCTGCACAAATAGAAATGATGACTCCACTCAGTGTGTATGAAATGCAGACTGGGTTTTCTGGGCAAGTATTTCTGATTGCAGGACACACACACACACGCACACAGAGTCACCCCCACCAACCTACACACACCCTTGTGCAAACAAAGTTGATGATTTTAATCACCATAACATGCTGCGAACACAAACTCACCCTCAGGGCGCTAATCAATTACTGCAGAGCTCACACACACACACACACACACACACACACACATATTTACACACACAAGGACGTACACACAATCAAGCTAAACTAATTTCACTATAATTCAGATTTTTTTTGGTTGCTTTTTTTAGCTGGTTGCTGGTGTGTGTGTGTGTGTGTGTGTGTGTGTGTGTGTGTGTGTGTGTGTGTTGCAGGGAGAGGAGGGGGAGATGGTGGTTAAGCAAGAAGTCTCTCAGATGTAATGATGGCAGGGATACACTCAGAGCCTTTCTATTCTCATTTGATTTCCTGCTACATTGTTGGGCACTTGCCCTTTTCTGTGATTTTTCTTCTTTTCCTGTCTTTCTTTCCTTAACAGACACACACACACATACACACACACACACACACTCACTCACACACCGACCTGTATGTAGTGAAGTGCTGGGAGCTGCCAGGTCGTCGAGAGCAGCTGTGTTTGCTGTGAAGTGTCTGCAGCGGTTGTTTTACATTAGCAGCCTGCAGGTCAAACTGCAGCTGGCTGCATCTCAGTGTGGAGACAAACCCCAGGGAGACTGTGTGTGTGTGTCTGTGTGTGTCTGTCTGTGTGTGTGTGTGTGTGTGTGTGTGTGTGTGTGTGTGTGTGTGTGCATGTGTGTTTGAACCAAGCCGTCCCCATGGTTGTAGCCTTTCCTAAGCGGGCTAAGTCTGGTGGCTAACCCTTAGCGCCTCTGAGTTTGGCAGCATGACTGCAGCGAGATTAATCCATTCCACACTCCATCAGTCACTAGGCACAGGTTATTAGTGCTGGGGCAGAGCAGAGCACACACACTTTACCGCTCTCTCACACACACACACACACACACACCAACAAGGCCCCTTCACCCTTGTGACTTCGCCTTCTACCTCGTCCCCAAAGTTTGCAAAGGTGGCCTTGGTGTTGAGAGGCCATTTGTCAAAGCCCAGCCAGTCTCCACTTGGCTCCTTTTAATAAGGCTACCTGGGCTCTGGGATTACACACACACACACACGTATACACACACAGGGCCCGCACTCTGCTTTGCACATACTCATACAGCTCTGAGTGTCAGGTGGTGCGTCCCGCGGGGCTTATAAAAGTCCCATTAACATGGCCCTCCTCATTGGTTCTGACAGGTTGATCAATTAGACCCCTCCCCCCGCTGACCCCGGGGCCGCTCTGACTCCGAGGTCAGACAGGATGGATCGCCCAGACCTGCACGCACACACTCTCTCTTTAACTCTCCCTCCCTCTGCTTCTCTCTCCTGTTATCTCCCCACTGGTCACGGTGCAGCTTGTTCATCCCGTCGTGTGTTCAGCACCAGGCTGATATCCCAGGGTGCAGCTGTTCTCTCGCTTTTAGGTGGAGGGTCATACTTTACCTGAGACATGTTTCGATCTTATCTGTGCTCCCAGCATGACCCACACACACACACACACACACACACACAGTGCTTTGTCTTACCCTGCAGCAACACTTTAGTTTAGGAATTTACTTGTGTGTCAAAGTCCTTCGTTAGCATTAAGAATAAGTTTAAGGTTCATGTTTAGTTGTACTAAACAGTCTTACTTTCAGTCAGCCAGTCACATTTGTAAAGGAAACAGTATTTTTCTCAAGTTTAGAGTTTATAACACAACATTTCAACCAGAGTTTGGGAGTAGCTCAGACAGAGAACCGTAATCAAGGGTTAGCCTCTTAACCTAAACCCAACATGCCCTGCAGTGTCAATGCATTCTGGTCTACATCCTTCTCCAACTCCAGTGCTGCCATCAGGTCACAATATTGCCCCTTTCATCCACACTTTCATCAGGCTACTTTGTAAAGGAAAGTAACAAGCAGATTTCCTTGATGAATTGCTTTTTTGTTGTACTTTTTATTTACTCATGTACATAAGAACTATTATAATCATATAGCTAGATCATTGTTGTTGACCACATTTGTTCAACGTGGACACTGCAGTCTCGCATTTAAAATCTCTGTTGGAGATTTTAGAACTTTAAAGTGTTTGAAAGGACAATTTGGGGTTTTTTTTATTCAGGAAATGAATGATCTCAGTGTGTATACTAGAGGTGTAAATCTTCAGATGTTAGCTCAGGTCAAACAGCTAAAGTGGTTCTTTAAACTTGTCGTATTATCAAGAATTTCATCTCTGTGAGGCAGATTTTACATATCACTCAGCGTTAGAGGGAAATCATGTTGTGTAGACTTCAAAGTACTAATTATATATTCTAATATTTCACATCATGATGCATCTTACAGTTAAGAAGTCTCCACACTTTGGTCCGTACAGGTGCAGTGAAGCAAACAGACCGTGTCCAGCCTGGGTGTTTGTTGTGAGGTGTGTAGTCCCGTCTCAGTCAAGGGAGACACAACAAAAGGTGGCCGAGAGACTGCACACTGTTTGGTAAACAGTCTGCTCTGCACAGGGTAAATGAAGGTACTGCTCCCTGTGTGTAGTTCAGGAACAGGATAAAAGAGGCTGACCTGAGATAAAAAGGCTTTTCTAAGGTCAACCACTGAATAAGCTGCGGGTTAAATGGAGGAAAAAGAGAAACTGAAAATCTGTAACCTCAGAGGCCCTCAGCAAAATGATCAGTAGTTTATATATTCATCATAATACTGCTTTATTTATTTTATCAGAACATATTATGAGTAGAAAATGTCTAGGAGCAGAATAAACAAATATTGTATGAAAACCATGGACCCAAAACAAATGCATATTCATTTAACAAATAGTGGTTATGTAACTGCCAGGTGTGAGATTGTGTTTGGCTTCTCAGACTCAGGAGGACGCACTACTCTGTGTAATGGCCCGCTTGTAGTTTCTTTCAACATGATCCATGGCGATTAGAAACCTGGTTACATGTGTACATAACAGGACAGTCGGCGCACTGCAAATGTCAGAAACCTGACCTCAGGACTGCAGAATACAGAAAATCCAACCTTGACCTCGTCCGGTCAGAGCATCATGTTTTTATCCTTCTGATCAAGCCAGGTCATTTTCGTACCTTAACGGCCCTCCTGAGTTCAATCACAGATTTGCTGAAATGGGGAAATGGTGTGCCGCATACTTTAATTGGTACTGTGCAGTGGTGTAATCTGTTACTTTGTTATATCTCCTGTATGTTCCAGCTTTATCAGCCATTTTGGATTGTGTCGTATGAACAGCAGCATAAACACAATGTAAAAGTGACCGTAGATATTGTATGAGACATAAAACTCACGAAACATTGGTGTCTGATTGAAGTGACTGCTGATTGAACAGATACAGCACCAGCCATGTGTCCTGTTGAGTCTCCATTATGTCGTGTAGTTCAGCCCACCTGTTTTCTTATTTGCCTGACAGTTCACAAATTAGCTTAGTAGAGTAACTCGGCTACTTAAGTTCGTGTCATTGGCATCTAATGAACTATGCAAAAACAAAAAAAAACTCCACTACATTCAGAGAAAGAAAAAGCTTGAACCAACCAACATTTACCTTTTAGGACAGCAACTGTTTTCATTATCAATGAATTGGCTGATCACTTTCCTATTTGTGTGATCTGTTTTCTGTCATATAAATTCAGTTAAGCAGCAGAAAATCCTCAACATTAGAATTTAAAAGCATTCAGTAATTTCATTGTGGGACCATTCGTGTAAAGAGTTTGGTAACACACTAAGATGGTGTGATCATATCAATGTGGTACAATTTCACTGTCAGTCAATCTGAGGACACCCAGTCTTCTTACAGTTAAAAGTATCTGGGAGGTTAGTGACGCAAAAACATTGGAGATACTCTGCTTTTAAACGTCTGCTCCAGTGAGGTGTAAAAACTGGTTAAAATGATCCATTAAATGAGGGAGGAGTCCGATTAAAAGGCGTAATGAGAGGAATGAAGTGTTCAGTGCATGTGTGTGTGTGTGAGATTAGAGGGGGGTATCCTGTATCCTGTCCAGGGACCCAGAGAGAGCCGCTTGGGGCGAGCCAAGGGGTTAAGAGCAGTGTCACGCCCAGAGAGACGCCGCGCCGCCGTTCTAATGATGTCCACCGGCCTAATTGAATATTGACGTTCTGCACAAGAGGCCTAAATGGCTTCTGTCTGCTGTACCTCCGCTGCCGACCCAGGCTGCAGATTTTTAACCCGTTTGCACCATTTGATTCCCTCGGGGAGGATGTCGGGGGGGTGATCGTTAAATGTTCCCGTTACCCTGGTTACTGTGGCTTTTTGTTCATTTGATGCCTTTTTAGTTTTGTGTGTTTGGAGTTAAAGGATTTTTTTTATTATTACATTATTAGTTTGGAAGTTTTCCTGTTGATGGTGCTTCATGTGAGCATCATCTAAAAGGATGAACTTTATTTCCTTCTCGTCCTCTCTCCTCTTTCTTTCCTTCCTTCATTTTCTTTTTTTTTTCTCTCTTGCTTCTATTTCTGTGACGGTGTGTTTTACTTCCCACTGTGCTTTGCCTCCAGACGCTTCTCCTTTGTTGCCACGGCGACGCTCTCCAGATGGCGAGTGTCAAGGCAAGATCGTTCTCTGAATGTAGTCTGATCACAACACACACACACACACACACACACACACACACTCTGGTCTGCATATATACAGTCGGAGGAACAGACTGAGATACTGGCAGCGTACATTCTGTTCAACACTCACATCCTACTCAGATGCTGGTGGATGTGCACTCTGCCCACTACACACACACACACTTCTACACACACACAGTCAGCAGTACAGTATAATAAAACCTGTGTCACAGCCACACAGGAAACAATCTCTCCTTTATGTGACCGGGATGTCATTAATCTTGGCGGAGGTTAACAAATGCACTTGCATGGAAGGTATATTTCATAGGCAGACAGCCGACAATGGGGCCATTGTGGCGTCGAGCTGCAGCGCCCCGCTCTGCATTCAGTCAGGACCTTTTGGTTGGCTCCGGATCCTCGGCTCATGTCAGGGGTTATGTTTCATCTCCCAGATGAATGTGTTTATGTGGGAGAAAGCGTGTTGAAACACAGAGCGAAATCAAGGTTCTGTTTATTTATTTTTCCTGCAAGAAGCCTCGATTCATTTTTCTGAACAGTTGCGGGGAATAAATGCGTTCGGCCATTTTTCAAAGTTTGGCCTTGTCGCTATTAGTCAAAACCGGAGCCAGACAAATACCCTGCTGGTGCTTTCTTGTGTGCAGCCAGCCAGCCGACCGGCCACGCCAGCTCTGCTCTGATTCACCGCTTTCTGAGTTTCTCCACACCAGCAGCCGCAGCAGCTTCAGCGGCGTGATTTCCATCTGAGAAGTGGCGAGTCTTCCCAGTAATCCATTAGACTTCCATTAGCTCCGATTTGTGTGATTAGTTCTAATTAATCAGTTCAGTCTGTGGCCTTCACTCCCCTGCGCGCTCCTCACATTTCATTTTTAACCTCATTTCTCAGCTCTCCACTGAGCGAGAGAACGAGGCAACGACTGAGCGAGCAAATCAAAGGGCGAGCTTCAGGTCTGCCACCGCCGCCGCCGCCTTTTCCCACACAAACACTCGATACTCCAAACAGGTTGAGCGGGCGCTTTTTAGACCGAATTATAATGAGTCTTGTTTTTTTTTTAGCAGTGATACTTTAGGTGTTGTTTCAAAATGAACCAGGGGAGGATTGCCATCTCGTGTTTGTGCATCTTGAATCCACTCTGGCTCTGGTTAGCCCCACTCGGCCTTCCCGTGGAACAGTAGGTATTGATTAGTGCTGGAGCGCCTATCCTTCACTGTAACAAAGCCTATTGATGTTTGTGGAGCCCTGATTTCCCCTCGGTCAAATACCATACGCAGCAACCATCGCTAAGTAACAGGAAGCAGCTCTGAACTCAGCAGTCTGTCCCAAAGTAACCTGGGAATACTGCAACCAAAATCATCTTTTCATCAGCGACTTCACTGCTGCTGCTGCTGCAAACCTCAAATTAAAATTAAAAGATTTTTTTTCTGGGTTTGCAGCAGTAGGTCAGCTTATATACTGAGGTATTATGTGATGATAATCTATCTTCCTTTCCTCTGGTGTCAGCCTTCTTCTGCCATTACCACTATTGTGATAAATGAAGGCTCAATTTATCAACCGGCCTCAACTCGATTTCTTTTTCTCCCCCCTGGTTTCCACAGCCCCTCTCCTATATCTAACCTCTGTACAGTTCACTTTATTTCTTCATCTGTTTTCACCCCCCTGCATCCATCCATCCGTCCATTCCTCATTCCCACTCAGCCAGATCGAGGCTTTCTTTGTGTCTGCTGCTAAAGGCTGAGAAGCTGCCTGTCACCCCGGAGATGCAGACTCCCATCCAGGCTGCTGGAGGTGGCCCGGCTGCTGTCAATCAATCTGTACATGGGTAGCAGAGGGAGTGGGGGTTGACACATGATGTGGCTCCCTGCTGTTTAGAAATTCTCTCTCTTTTTTTTTTCTTTCTCTCTCTTCATCTCAGCCTGCGCAGTCAGTCATTCAGTTTTGGATTGTAAAATTAATTAATCTTCACTGTGGGTCGTGAAATTTAAAACGTCTGCTCTGGTGCATCTAACCAAGCCCGTCCTGATCGTAGGTAAACTGTTAAGTTGCTAACCTGCAAGTTTACAATAACATTTTTGTTACTGCGGTTGTGTGTTGTTTTATGCATTATGCATGTCTGATCTCCACCACATTGTCCAAGATTGTAGAAATTATCATCCTGCATGTGTGTACAACAAAATCTAGTCATATGTAACAAAGTGATGAATTTTAACCCACCTGTACCTGTACCTGTGGGTTCCTCCTCCTTCTCTTCCTGTCTGACTCATAGACACCAGGGTGGTGTTTTACTCCCCCTTACTGGTTCTCTGTTCCCATTGTCTTTGTTAAAACATTTTACAATGACAAGTAATGGGAATTTTCTAAAAGTTTGGACAGGATCACATCCTCTGATCTTGCCCAAAATGTAATTTTTTATTTCTTCAGTAGTATTTTTTTGAAAATGTTGGTCACAAACCAACACCAGTGATCTAACCTAATTTGCAGAGATCATTACTATGTTTTCATTATTGTATATTCACCTGGAAATGGGATTGTGGCTGTAGGTAATGAAGCTTTTTGGAGATTATATGTTGAAAGTTTTCCCAGTACCTGACGGCCTCCATAGCTTCTGGAAACTGAGGGTATGCAAGACAGAGTTTCATTTGGTTGCAATCAGGAACCTGGACATTAAATCCTACACATTGTTCCTTTAAGCCTTCAGCTCTGTTTAATTACCTGCAGAAATACAGTAGGACTCTCAGCTAGGGGTGCAACCATTAGTCACCATTGGCAACAAAAATCAATATTAAAAATAGCTGCCAACAGATTAAACTGGGCTGTTGTCTCCAGACGTGTTTTTCAATGGAGTGAAGCATCTCTACTGCAACTACCTCTGCTGAGAGGTGCACATGCACAGTAGCATTCAGCTGCAAGTAAACAATATGGTGGCAGCCAATGCAGATTTCCTTGTGTCAGTAGCAGCTAATATTGATTGAAAGATGTATTTTTGAATGAGGTATCCATCTTTCTTATTCATTAGCACATCAGTTAATCAACTTCACTTTAAAAGCTGATCGCTAAATAAGAGTTATTTAATAAGATGTGATTAATCAACTAATCTTTTCAATAGTTGATGATTAATCAATTATCAAAGTAGTCTTTGTTGCAGCCTTAGTCTCAGCACAGATCTTTGTCTCGCAACTCTGCTGTTCATGCAGCTTTTGAGCATCTTTGACTTGTTTTGGTTTTACAACTTTTGCATTTTTTGGTTTAATGTCACAGGTGTTGTTTGCTTTGGATAAATGAATGTGCTTGTGTTTGCTGGGTGTATAAATAAACAGCTGTTTATGAGGAAGTTCATCATATCCTAACAAAGTATAAACAGTGTGGTGTATGAGCTGTGTGTGCTTCATTTATGCATTTTAACAAACCTAAAACCAAAACCAAAACCCAGTCTAGCAGGATTTGATGTTTCGATCTACCTTCTTTCACAATAAAAGCCCCAGCAGAAAGATTTCACAGTGAGGCAGCGCTTTACTTTGCAGACTTTGTCCTTTTGCAAACCTTTTTCAATTTTTTTGTCACACTTTGATTATTGCTTGTGGTTATTTGGTGAATGATGAATATTTAACAGTTTGTGAAGAAAATGTAATAAAGAGGAAAACAGGATGAGGATAATGTGCTTTCAAAACAAGACTTTCAGCTGGGGGGAAAAGTGCAGAGATTCAGGAGCACATATTTCCTCCTGATATAATTTTGGCGTTTGTGTCATAATAATGGCAGCGTTGGTCTCCTGAGTGATGTTAAAGTGGTGTCTCCCCCTCTGTCTCTGCAGGACTCCGTGGTTTAACGGCTGGGGGTTCAACCTGCCCCGGGGTCAGTCTCTGCTGGATAAGTGGAACCTCGTCCCCGAGGGCATCGACATCCTGATGACCCACGGACCTCCGCTCGGTGAGTCCAATTAACCAATCACAGCCCCTCCTCATCACCATATCTAATGAAATCGTGCCTCATTATTCAAAAACAGTGTCTGAAGTCACTGGAGGCGTCGCAGCAGGCTGTGTTTGTGTAAACGTTTTCACTGTTTTTTATCTAAATCCAACAGTATCTGCAGCGAATACTCCAACACGCTCCATAATTCAATATTTGTGTTTGACTTCATGAAAAAGAGAGTACATATTGTTTGGTTTTATTTCACTACAGACTGATTTGGTTTTCCTTCTAGTTGTTTGGGTCCCAGTTGTTTTTTTTGTTTTTTTTCTTTGCGCTCTCCATCTGGCTTTATTGAGTGATTTCCTTCCCTCTCGCCTACGGAGGGTTGCTGCTGCTGCTGTTGCCGCGGCGGCAGACTCTGTGGCCATTTGATTGCATGGAAACTCGATTTCGCAGCAGTGTGACAGACGCTGCAAACGACTGGAGAGAGACTATGGGAGAGGAGGCAGGGAGGGAAGGAGGGACAGCTGAGGGTGTAGGATGACTCTCCAAAGCTGAAATTAACAAAATGGGAAACCAAAGGGGAAAAATGGGAGTTGCACGACTGTGGAGAATTATAAAGCCCAGGTCTCACCTGGATACTTACACACTGGAGTATTTAGAGCTGGTTTCAAACCAGAAAAACTGACAGATGTGTACAGATTGGGGGAAGTGTATTATGCTAGATTTTAAAAATAAACCAGTGAAGTTGTGCCAGTTGTGACTCAGCAAAGTATAACACTGATCTATAAATGTTGGGAAGTTATCAACCTCTGAGATGAACTGTGCCAATTCTTACATATTTTGAGTAGATGAATTAGAAAACAGGGGATAAAGGTGCTGGTTGGTTGGTTGAAGTTTTAATGATATGAAGCATGAAAATGTCACAACAATAAAATAATAAATGATGGAGCGTGATTACACCCACTTCTGGTCAAATGTAGCTTCTTTCAGGTTTTCTCCTTATAGAGCAGAGTAATGATTGCAGCACCTGTATCTAATGCTGGGACATCAACCCAGGATTCACCAGCAGGTTTTCAGCTTGAAGGTTTTTTCCTTTACTGTACATTTTCAATAAGAATATGTCACAGACTCACTCTGCAATTATGACAAATGGCTGCATATGTCAGCCTGGTTGTGCTTGATTTAAAGAGGATTGATGCTTTCAGTGAAAACAGCTTCTTGTCTTACTCAAAGTGTGTGACATTTTTTTAATAACCGGATTCAATGAAGACAACTGGAGTTAGGAAAGTTTAAAAACAAAAAGGATGTAAAAATCCACTGAACGTGATTAGAGATGTATTCTTTAAATATTTATTTCTTCTTCTTCTTCTTCTTCTTCTTCTTTCTTCTTCTTTCTTCTTCTTCTTCCTTCTTTTTCTTTCTTTTTCTTTCTTCTTCTTCTTCTTCTTCTTCTTTCTTCTTTCTTCTTCTTCTTCTTTCCTTCTTTTTCTTTCTTCTTCTTCTTTTTCCTTCTTTTTTTTCTTTCTTCTTCTTCTTCTTCTTTCTTCTTCTTCTTCTTTTTTTTCTTTCTTCTTCTTCTTCTTCTTTTTCTTTCTTCTTCTTCTTCTTCCTTCTTCTTTTTCTTTCTTCTTCTTCTTCTTCTTCTTTTTCTTTCTTCTTCTTCTTCTTCTTCCTTCTTCTTCTTTTTCTTTCTTCTTCTTTTTCTTTCTTCTTCTTCTTCTTCTTCCTTCTTCTTCTTTTTCTTCTTTCTTCTACTTCTTGTTCTTCTTCTTCTTCTTGTTCTTGTTCTTCTTCGTCTTCTGCTTCTTCATCTTCTTCTTCTGCTTCTTCGTCTTCTGCTTCTTCTTTTTCTTCTTCCTCTGCTTCTTCTTCTTCTTCTTCTTCTTCTTCTTCTTCTTCTTCTCCTTCTTC
>OOFC01034286.1:0-14902 GCA_900323345.1 Pseudochromis fuscus | reverse complement strand
TCCTGTCTGTCCCTCACCTGTCTGTCTCTCACCCTCCTGTCTGTCCCTCACCTGTCTGTCTCTCACCCTCCTGTCTGTCTCTCACCTGTCTGTCTGTCTCTCACCCTCCTGTCTGTCCCTCACCTGTCTGTCTCTCACCCTCCTGTCTGTCTCTCACCTGTCTGTCTATCTCTCACCCTCCTGTCTGTCCCTCACCTGTCTGTCTCTCACCCTCCTGTCTGCCTCTCACCCTCCTGTCTGTCCCTCACCTGTCTGTCTGTCTCTCACCCTCCTGTCTGTCCCTCACCTGTCTGTCTCTCACCCTCCTGTCTGTCCCTCACCTGTCTGTCTCTCACCCTCATGTCTGTCTCTCACCCTCCTGTCTGCCTCTCACCCTCCTGTCTGTCCCTCACCTGTCTGTCTGTCTCTCACCCTCCTGTCTGTCCCTCACCTGTCTGTCTGTCTCTCACCCTCCTGTCTGTCCCTCACCTGTCTGTCTGTCTCTCATCCTCCTGTCTGTCTCTCACCTGTCTGTCTGTCTGTCACCTGTCTGTCTCTCATCCTCCTGTCTGTCTCTCACCTGTCTGTCTCTCTGCAGACGCTACGAGCTGCTGGTAAAACCTACATGATCTTCTTCGTCGTTGTCATCTTCCTCGGTTCGTTCTACCTCATCAACCTCATCCTGGCTGTGGTTGCCATGGCGTACGCCGAGCAGAACGAGGCCTCCATCGCCGAGGCCAAACAGAAGGAGGAGGAGTACGCTCAGATCCTGGAGGCGCTGAAGAAGCGAGAGGAGGAGGTCCGACCCGACCCGGCACGCACACCGCAAACATTCAAACACACGGCGAGCTGAACGTTTGTGTCTTTCTGTCAGTGCAGCAGGCGGCATGCAGGGCGGAGCTCTTAAAGAAACAGGACTCATCTGGAGAGGGGCAGGACCACACTGCCACAGAAGGTAAACACCCTGCAGGCTTCCTGTGCCCCTTAGCGCTGGTTAAGATGGCCGACACTGATGACTGCATGTTTCAGACTATGAGAATGACCAGCGGCCGTGTCCTCCATGTTGGTACGCCTTTGCCAACATCTTCCTGAAGTGGAACTGCTGTGGCTGCTGGAGGTGGATCAAAGGGTGGCTCTACACCATCGTCATGGACCCATTTGTCGACCTCGGCATCACCATCTGCATCGTCCTCAACACAGTCTTCATGGCAATGGAGCACTACCCAATGACGGAGGAGTTTGAGGAGCTGCTGAGCATCGGGAATCTGGTCAGTGACTAGTAGCACTGGTTTTTGGTTTGTGCTGCTCAGATGACCCCTGACGTCTGACCTCTGACCCCTCAGGTTTTCACAGGGATCTTCACGGCCGAGATGATCCTCAAACTGCTCGCCATGGACCCGTACTACTACTTCCAGGTCAGACCTCCCGATTCCCTGTCTCTAGCTCACCGGTGATGAGGACTGTCCGCCGTTGCTTTGGTAACATTCTTCTCACCCCACTGCTGTTGTCTTGGTTACAGGTGGGCTGGAACATCTTTGACAGCATCATTGTCACCATGAGTCTAGTCGAGCTCGGATTGGCTGATGTCTCGGGTCTGTCTGTGCTGCGCTCTTTCCGATTGGTCAGTGAGACTTTGACACCATCATCATCATCAGTATCATCAACATCATCGTCATCACCTTATTACCGATGTCATAACAAACATTACAACACTGTGCCCCTGTCTCTCTGTCTGTCCCGTGTGCAGATGCGAGTGTTTAAGCTCGCCAAGTCCTGGCCGACCCTCAACATGCTGATAAAGATCATTGGTAACTCAGTTGGCGCCCTGGGGAACCTGACCCTGGTCCTCGCCATCATTGTCTTCATCTTTGCTGTGGTCGGGATGCAGCTGTTTGGGAAGAGCTACAAAGACTGTGTCTGCAAAATCGCAGCGGACTGCGAACTTCCTCGCTGGCACATGTACGACTTCTTCCATGCCTTCCTCATCATTTTCAGGGTCCTGTGTGGCGAGTGGATCGAGACCATGTGGGACTGCATGGAGGTCTCCGGTCAGGCCATGTGCCTCATCGTCTACATGTTGGTCCTGGTCATCGGAAACCTGGTGGTAAGTCTCTACAGGTGGACCGCTCCGGACCCAAGTCTGGTTCAATGCCTCAATCCTCCATTCAGCAGGACCGGGAGCAGTCAACTGGAGCAAGTCTGGAGTCTCTGATACAATCTGATCTGTTTCCCGTATTGTTTCAGAAACTGAACCTTTACCCGGATCTGTTCCAGGCCCTGAATCTGTACCTATTCTTGTTCCAGGTCCTGAACCTGTTCCTGGCCCTGCTGTTGAGCTCCTTCAGCGGCGATAATCTGGCAGCTCCAGAAGACGAAGGAGAAAATAATTTACAGATCGCCATAAACCGGATCAGCCGGGCTGTGGCCTGGACTAAGGCCCGGGTCCTGGAACAGATCCGTTCTCTGCTGGGGAAGAAGACACCAGTGAACCCAGACCAGCCCGGTGGGACCAGATCTGAACCACAACATATTACTATTTGTTTACTACTTATCGACGATAGATTGACAGTTCACGATGGTTGGTTGGGTGTTTGTGATTTACTGATTCTTATTTCAGCGATCGACAGCAAAGATGATGACCGGACGGCGAAGGATGTTTTACCTTTGACCTTCGTGACCTCAGAGCAGCCGCCATCACCTGTCTCCGCCCCTGACGGCAGCGTGACTTACCATAACAGTACTTACCCTAACATCACCTCCCTGAAGGTCCCGATCGCCGAGGCTGAGTCTGACTTTGAGACGCCTGACAACGAAGATGACGACGATGAGGAGGATGGGGATGAGGATGAAGATGAGAAGGAGGCGCACTTACGAGTAAACTGTGTTCTCTCATGTTCTCTGGTGTTCTCTGGTGTTCTGTCATGTTCTGCTGCAGGATTTCACTGTGAACTATGACCTTTGTTCAGGGCGACGAGTCGTCGGTCTGCAGCACCGTCCAGAAACTCCCCGAAATCCAGGAGGACGAAGGCGAAGATGACCACGATGCCAACACACCTGAAAACTGCTGCACAGAACGTACACACACACACACACACACACACACACACACACACTCACGTTTTGGTTGACTTTGCAGTCATTTCCTGGAACCTGAAAACATGTTTCCACCTAATAACCTACGTTGTGGGTTATGTTGTACACAAACACTCACACACACACTCACACTCACTCACACACACACACCTCTGCATCTGTTGGTGTTGTTGTTTTTCAGAGTGTTATCGCCGCTGTCCGTTCCTGGACATAGACACATCCCAGGGCAGAGGGAAGATCTGGCTTAACATCAGAAAAACGTGTTTCACCATCGTTGAGCACAACTACTTTGAGACCTTCATCATCTTCATGATCCTGCTGAGCAGCGGAGCGCTGGTGAGTACATCACACCTCAGATGTTCATTTGTCTTCACTCAAAACGAGCGTGGAGTGGTTTTTAAATGTTGTAACGATTGTGTTCCAACACACTCCACACTGCTGCTCAGTCTCTTGCTGCCTGTTGGTTGGATTTGATCATGTGACTGAGCAGGTCAGAACAGATTGGTTATCGGAAATGTGTGCAGAGTGCGTACTAACCTGTGGAGACGTCATGGCTAACTGTGGACTCCAAATACGATCGCTGTTCTGACTACTAACATGGCCGCCGCACAGGTGAGATTAATTGTGTTTGTTAACATTTAAACAAACAACTGAAATATTAGCTAATAGTGTAGCTAACGGTTGAAATTATTAGCTAGTAGCTGGCATTCAAAATTACTAGCCTGAGGTGTGGCTAATGGTTATAATTGTGAACTGAAAGGTAGCTAGCAATTGAGATTGTTACGTGAACGCGTGGCTAGCTAAGGAATAGAAATTCTTAACCCTTTCAAGCATTTCAGGCCTTTATACTTCATGCATGAAAGAGTTAACAGTATGGCTAATGGTTGCAATTGTTAACTAAACATACTGAGTAAATAGTTGAGATAGCTAAAATGAGTAGTACACAGCTGGAAATTATTAGCTCCAAGTATAGCATGCTAGCAGGTAAGAAGATAGATTTGAAACTGTTCCAAAAAATGATGAATGACTGAAATTAGTAACTTGAATAGATAAACAAATGGAACTTGTCAGCTAAAAGTGTGGCGAAACAATTTTGCAAAACCTAGACAGACTATCTGGATAAACAATTGGAAAAAGCTAGCATTTGATGGGTTAGCGGATGAGGCAGCAATGTAAACAATAACAAATATGGGGTATAAAAACCTGTCAATGTGTGAACAGGCATTCGAGGACATCTACATGGAGCAGCGCCCTACCATAAAGACGATTCTGGAGTATGCAGATCAGGTGTTCACCTACGTGTTTGTGGTGGAGATGATCCTCAAGTGGGTCGCCTACGGATTCAAGACCTACTTCACCAATGCCTGGTGTTGGCTCGACTTTCTCATCGTAGACGTAAGAACTGATCAAAAACTGATTATTGGTAAGAAGCTTTTAATTTTGTGATTCCCAACCAGGCGTACTTGTATATCCAGGAAGTACTTCTGCAGTAACCACGGGGTACGTGGTGATGGTAAAAAGCTAAAAGTATGGATAACAGATCAAAATGTTAGCTATTAAGTGTGGCTAGTAGTTGAAAATGTTAGCAAAAAGCATCACTAGTTGTTATTGTTAGGAGGCAGTGATGTTAAGGATTAACACTAACAGTAGAAATATTAGCTAAACAAACAGTTGGAATCGCTAGCTAAAATTCTGAACTAACACTTAAAGATAAAAGAAAGGCTAGCAGTTTAACTTGTTAATTAAACTGAGCAACAGTTAAAATGGCTAAATAGTTACAATAGCTAAATAAAGAATGGATAAACAAATGGAAGCTACTTGCTAAAACTATAGCTAACAGCGGAATTTGTTTGCTAAAGGTATGGCGAACAAATTGAAATGTTAGCGAGCAGTTGAAATAGTTTGCCAACAATTAACATTGGAACTTTGTGGCTAACAATTGAAACAGTTGAAATAGCTAGCTAAAATTCAGAAATAGCAGTTGAAATATATGAGCTCAAACACAAATATGAAATTATTACCCCCCCCAAAAAAAACCTGTAAAGTGTTAGCATAGGTGTGGCTAAACAGTTAGAATTGATATACACGATCTGGATAAACAAATGGAAACTAATAGCTAAAACTATAGCTAACAGTAGAATTTCAGGAGGACGAGCTAAGGGTTGAATCTGCTATAAGAAAAGCTAATGGCCAAAGTTACCCGCTGAACTATGAGTAGCTGTTAAATGGAGTAGTAGCCTGAGGTTGTAAAGTAACTGATAACTGACGTTAAACTGAATGTAATCACTAAGAGTCCAAAACTGGTTCAAATGGCTGAAAGTACTTTAGTTGAACTTTGTTTGCAAAAAGCACACGTAAATAAATTTAATTGTTTGTAACAAGTGACAGTTGAAACAGCTTGCTAACATTAGGAATAAAATGTTGGGATTGTTAGCTAAACAGCTAAAATGATGAGGTTAAAGAGCAGAGTTGTAAATAAATAGTTCAGACAGCTGTAAATGAGAAGTGGTGTTGATGTAACCAGCAGCGCACCCCCCTGTCCCAGCATGCAACACTGCATGATGTACCTGCTGCAGGTGCAGCATGATGTCATCAGCAGGTGTGTGCGTTGTGTTTTCCAGGTTTCTCTGGTTTCGCTAACAGCAAACATCCTGGGATACTCTGAGCTGGGAGCCATCAAGTCTCTGAGGACTCTGAGAGCTTTGAGGCCCCTGAGGGCCCTGTCTCGCTTCGAGGGCATGAGGGTGAGACTTTAAACAGAAGATTACCTGTGTTAGCTAGCTAGCAAGTAAGTAAGTAAACAAGTAACTAAAGTAATTAAGTAAGCAAATAAATAAGGTAGCCATTAAGTAAACAAGTAAGCTAGTAAATAGGTAAACTAGCAAGTACACTAGTGTCGTCAGATTTCAGGACAAAGCCTTGTTTGGACTTCAAACAGGAACAAAAGATTATTTGTTCATATTGACCACACCCGTGGTTGGCTGTTAATGGACTACCAGCTTTTGTGTGATGAAATACCATGAGTTTGCTAGCAAGTAAGTAAGTAAGCTAGGAAGTAACTTAGCTGATGAGTAATTCAATAAGGAATTAAGAAACAAACTGTAAGGAAGTAAGTAAATTAGCTAGCAAGTAATTATGTAAGAAAGTGAGTCAGTGAATAATTAAGGTAGCAATGAAGTAAGCTAGCAAGTAAGTCTGCTAACAGGTAAGGAAAAAGTAAGCTAACATTGTCAGATTTCAGTACAAAGCCTTCTTGTGATCTAAACATTAAAGTTATTACTGTGTACACAAACTGTACACATTGTGTAATCATTTCAAAATAAAAGCCTACCATAATGTGTTCGTACCAACCATGGCACTGACTGTTAGTAGAGACCTAGATGTTAATGGACTACCAGTTTTTATTTGAATAAATCTCATAAGTTAATTTGTAAGTAAGTAAGCTAACAAGTCAATTAGCTAGCTAGTGTTGAAATCAAATTAATCAATGCTTTTACTAAACTGAGTCACAACCTCTCCACAGGTTGTGGTTAATGCTCTGGTTGGCGCCATCCCATCCATCTTCAACGTCTTGCTGGTGTGTCTGATCTTCTGGCTGATTTTCAGCATCATGGGCGTGAACCTGTTTGCAGGGAAGTTTTACTACTGTTTCAACGAGACGTCACAGGAGGTGTTTCATCATGAAGAAATCAACAACATGACAGAGTGTTTGGCTCTGATCGAGGCAAACTTCACTGAGGTCCGTTGGAAGAATGCTAAGATCAACTTCGACAATGTGGGGATGGGCTACCTGTCGCTGCTGCAAGTGGTCAGTCTGAAGACTTTCACTGTATGCAGACAACTGGATGTTTTATGTTCAGATGTTTAAATTGTATGTGATGTCTTGTCTCATTTAGGCCACATTCAAAGGCTGGATGGCCATCATGTACTCAGCGGTCGACTCCACAATGGTCAGTGCTACTGATACTGGTGCTGGGATCGTAGTGTCCTGGCCAGAATAGTTAGCGTCTGTGAATTATGTGTACAGAATTTGGAATGTTGTCATTAACAAACACAAATGAAGCAGTTTTCTATCAGTAGAGTATTTTAATTAAATATTCAAAGGTTTTAAACAATGACACCATGAACAGAAAATATACAAAGGACACAACAGAATTGCAATGTTAAGGTAACAGTTGAAAATCTTTGCTAAAAATGTGGCTAACAGTTTAAATTATTATCTTAAAGTGCAGCTAATAGTTGAAATGGTTAGTCAAAAGTTGATAAATGGGTAAAATTACTAGCTTTTACTAAAGATAAACAGCTGGAAATGATTAGTATAAATGTGAATAAACAATTAGGAAGTGCTGGAAGTGCAGCTTAAAGTGTTGATGGAAAAGAAAGCAGCTAACAGATAAACTAAAAAAAAAATTTTAAAAAGTTGAACTAAACAATGAGCATGATGGAGAAGCAGCTAAACATTTTGGACCCAACTAATAAACATTCTGTAGAAATTCAACAGTCTGTACTCAGAACCCAGGAGCCTCCAGTAACTCTGACCAGAGGGAGGGTATAACATGAAATGTACTTGTCTCTGGTTGCCATGGTTACCACAATGTGAGCACAGGTGGAGTCCCAGCCGGTGTACGAAGACAACCTCTACATGTACCTGTATTTCGTTTGCTTCATCATCTTCGGTTCATTCTTCACCCTCAACCTCTTCATCGGAGTTATCATTGACAACTTCAACCAGCAGAAAGCAAAGATATGTTTCTACTCGCCGGCATTCAGGTTTCATTGTGATCAATCTTCTCTTTTTCTGACTGTTGGTGTGTTAACAAGTTTTTTTGTGTTTTTTGTCTTTACTTGGGAGGGAAGGACATTTTCATGACAGAGGAGCAGAAGAAATATTACAACGCTATGAAGAAACTGGGGTCCAAGAAACCTCAGAAACCAGTTCCACGACCCGAGGTCAGTTTAACTTCCCATTTGGCTTCAGTATAAACATCCAGGACTCGTGTTTATCTGTTTCTTCCGCTTCCAGAATAAGTTCCAGGGTCTGGTTTTTGACCTGGTGACCAAGCAGTTCTTCGACATCTTCATCATGGTGCTGATCTGCCTCAACATGGTGACGATGATGGTTGAGACGGACGAGCAGAGCATGGAGAAGGAGATGATCCTGTATTGGGTCAACCTTGTCTTCATCGTCATCTTCACCATGGAGTGTGGCCTGAAGATCATTGCCCTCCGACAACACTACTTCGCAGTGGGCTGGAACATCTTTGACTTTGTGGTGGTCATCCTCTCCATCGTAGGTGAGTCTTAAAGTGACGGTGACCATTTTTCCTTCAACCAAAAAGAACAAGAAGAACCTTCATCCCTTCCTTCCCCTCCAGGCCTTCTCCTCGCCGACATCATAGAAAAATATTTCATCTCACCGACCCTCTTCCGTGTGATCCGATTGGCTCGTATCGGCCGAGTACTTCGCCTCATCCGTGGAGCCAAGGGGATCCGGACACTGCTGTTTGCCCTGATGATGTCCCTCCCTGCCCTCTTCAACATTGGCCTCCTCCTCTTCCTCATCATGTTCATCTTCTCCATCTTCGGCATGTCCAACTTCGCCTATGTGAAGAAGGAGGCAATGATCGACGACATATTCAACTTTGAGAACTTCGGGAACAGCATGATCTGCCTGTTCACGATCACCACGTCGGCTGGGTGGGACGGCCTGCTGCTCCCCATCATGAACACGCCGCCGGACTGCGACCCACTCGTGGAGAACCCGGGGTCTGCGACCAGAGGGAACTGTGGCAGCCCGGCAGTGGGCATCGTCTTCTTCACCACCTACATCATCATGTCCTTCCTGGTGGTGGTCAACATGTACATCGCCATCATCCTGGAGAACTTCAATGTGGCCACTGAGGAGAGCAGCGACCCGCTGTGTGAGGATGACTTTGAGATGTTTTACGAAACCTGGGAGAAGTTTGACCCCAACGCCTCACAATTCATACAGTACAGGTAAGTCCTGTCTCCGTCAGAGGAACTGCAGCATCACCCTGGCAGACTCTAACTGATTCTAATGGACTTTAACATGTTCACAGCGAGCTGTCGACCTTCTGCGACACTCTGCAGGATCCTCTGAGGATTCCCAAACCCAACACCATTAAACTGATCCACATGGACCTGCCTCTGGTCCCAGGTGACAAGATCCACTGTCTGGACATCCTGCTTGCACTCACCGCTCAGGTAACGACCCCTGGTCACGCCGTACAGTCTGTCAGATTACTTAGTTTGTGCAATTTATAGCATTGAAACATAAATGAATTGTTGATTGTTGTGTCCAGGTGTTGGGTGATTCGGGAGCAATGGATGCTTTGAAGGACAGCATGGAGGAGAAGTTCATGGCCAACAACCCCTCCAAGGTTTGACCCTTTTTAAAAATTCTGTTTGGAGGTTTCTACCTGTTGTGTATGCTAAAGCAACTTAAACCGTCGTCAGTCCTACAGCCGCAAGTTGTTGTTGTTTGAGTTTTTGAGAAATTAAAGAAACACAACATTTACAGTTGTTTTCTTAAAATTATGCTAATTACATCACATGATGCTGCTGAAGTATTTACTTGATGCATTGATTGGAACCCTGCTGTACTTGATAGTCAGTGTCAGAATCAGAAACTTACGACATCTTTTTGTGTTGAATGCGAAGAACAAAAGCATGGCTGCCTCCAATTTGTTGCTTTTCTATGACCAACAAACAGTCATCTGCAGACAAAATACTGAACACAGATTTAACATGAAGTTAACAATGGTTAGCTAAAAGATTCAAAAGCTAAAAGGTTCAATGAGTTCTCACAGAGCTAAACTTAATATTTGAGGAATGTACCAGAAAATGCTAAAGTCGGGGTTGTAGGACGTACAAACTCTGGCGGTGTATTATTTTTTGCAGTTAAACATCATCAGAATCAGAATAATTTATTGTTCCCTGAGGGGAAATTGTGTAAAAAATGTCCTGATTTCCAGACGCCATTGAACGCAGCACAAGGCAGTCGAAAGTATCCGAGCTGTCTAAATTGATTCCAAGTGATATTTGTTTGTTTTTCCATCTTTGCTGCTCAGAGAATTTTTGTGAATCGCTGATTGAACCAGATTGAGTGACAGATGATGTCATTTCCTGCAGGTGTCATATGAACCAATCAGCAGCACCCTGCGCAGGAAACAGGAAGAGGTGGCAGCGACAGTGATCCAGAGAGCATACAGGAAGCACCTCCTGCAGCGGACCGTCAAACTGGCGTCCTACAAATACAGAGAGAAGATGGAGGGGCGGCGAGACGGTCAGGCGCCTCTGGAGACTGAGGGGCTCAGCAAACGAATTGGGGAACTGTACGGAGGCTCAGCCCAGGACCCAGCCCAGGTGGAGCTCCAGACCGAATTCATTGTCCATGCTGCCCCACCCCCACTCCATGGCCTGCGGTCTGAAGACCTGAGGGAGTCCGTTGTGTGATGACTACCGGCAAACAAATGAGCTTCTTCCTCTTTCCTTCTTTCGTTTCTTCTGTGCCATGTGACCTCACCTGGGCAGAACTTCCTGTCAGAGGTAGACTGACTTCATATTCGCTTCAGCCTGTGTAAAGAGGAAAAACCATTGCTGTGGAAACGATGAAGGTCGACGCTGCCAACACTGCTCTACTACTTCTACTTCTAGTTCTACTTCTTCTTCTGAGGCTTTATTACGTGATATTAAACTTTAACCACTCGTCCAGGTGATTACTAACACTTATCTGTAATCTGCTGTTGACACTGCTCAGTATTTTTAAAATGTTGCTCAGGAGATGCTGACTTCAATCAGCCACATCCGGTTGGACATGTTAGATGAAGCTTATTTCCAGAAGACCAGGTAGCCAATCAGAGCACAGCGTCTGAACATGACCGCAGACTGCTGCGACCACAGAACGAAGCTGTGATGGGTGAGTCAGATGTTACGGTGACAACAAGGTGGGCTGACCAATGGGATGCTTAGATTGAACCAGCCAATCAGAATGCAGGGTCCGTGGCTGTGGTATCGACAGGAAATTATTTGATAAAAAATGGCAAGTCAGAACTTGAAATTATGTCCCAAGCTCAGTGCACATTGTCGGACTAACATGGCTGCCTCCAGGTTGTTGCTTTAGGAACAACACGTGAACGAAGTGACCGAGTGAGCGAACGGCAGTTAGCGAGCAGTAAAAGCTTAAAGTGACAGAACTGAAGCATTTACGGTCAAAGTCTCAAAATTTTCTTGACGATCGTGGAGCTGAAATCATTAAAAGTTGGGAAATCGTGTAAAATGTGGGTTGAGAAAATTTTACAGAGTCATTGATTTAGTCGGAGGTGGGTTGTTTGTAGCTGGATGTTAAAATTCCCAGGTGCCATTTAATGCAGCACAACTCCCACATGAGATGAATCAGGCTACGATCTTCGTTCCTCAGGGAGCGACGGCAAACATCCGGCTCGGGAAAAACATCTTT
Organism: Pseudochromis fuscus; assembly: GCA_900323345.1. Lineage (NCBI taxonomy): Eukaryota > Metazoa > Chordata > Actinopteri > Pseudochromidae > Pseudochromis > Pseudochromis fuscus. The sequence continues at coordinate 3,351 of OOFC01034286.1, read as the reverse complement.
TGTAGAAACTTTTCTTTAATTGATTTATTTGATTTAAAGATAAATGTTGATGTGAGATTGTAAACTTGTGATTGGTGGACGGTGAGGAAACAACAGAAGCTGACATGTTTCTTTCCTTCTTCTGAAATCCTTGAGTGTGATGATGTAAATGCATTGGACACATGACCTACTACTGGCTGTGTTCATTATTCTGCTGATTGATAGATATTTTGGTGTATAACTAGTCCTACAGCTTAGAGGGAACCCCAGCAAAATATATATCAAAACGTGTGGCTTGGTCGGGATCGATGTGCTGTAACGTTTCTAAGCGGTTCATTGCACGGCCTGTGCATATTGCAAAAAACAGCACAATTTTTTGCATTGAATTTGAATGGGGTCAGGCGCCCAAACCATGCCCTGTTTTATGCCCCCCTGGGTCAGGTATACTTTGTAGAAATGTCATTAAACTTTAAAAGAGTCCCAAAGACTTGAACTTCTTTAGACGGAGACAGCGTTTCCATATATGGTTTGGACGTGAGGGCAGTTGACTTTTCATCCAGATGTTGGAGCGTTTCTGTTTATAATGGGTGTGTATTGGAGGGAACGTTGTCTCTGTCTCTCTCCCAGATACACACGCAGACCCAGGTGCAGCTGCTCACACACACACTGACAGAGAGGATCATATTACCCAGCAGCTGATTGGCTGACTGGACAGCTGTCAGTCACATGCCCATGAGGCTGTCTCCATGGCAACGCATACCTGTTTTACCAACCTTCTGAGGACATTCTGTTGATGTGCTGCAGTGTTCACACAGAATCTCACAGGAACACACTCAACATGTCTGAGTGTTGTAGGTTGTTCATGTTGTCGTTTGTATGTTGTTCATATATCCTTTTTATTTTCACGATATCTGAGTTTGTTTGATAATAAATTGACACAGGAAGTGAGTGTCCGTGATGTTATTGGACCAGCAGCAGCTGGTTCTTCTGCTGTTGTTTCTGTTCAGAATCCACTGCAGCTGTCAATGAATCTGAGCGACCAGAGTTCAAGTAGAAAGACAAGACAAGCAACAGCTGACTGAGGATTACATCACACACACACACACACACACTCCCATCCTGCTGACCCTGAACCTGATTCTGACGTGGACCCTGAACGCCTCGTGTGGACTCTCAAACAGCCAGAACCTTGTCACGGGGGCGGCTTCAGTCGTCTCAGTTGTGTATTTTGGTTGGTTTGTGTTGTTGTATTGTCTACACACCACACACACACACACACACACACACACACACACACACAGGAGACATTCAGATGATCACAGGTGACAGTAAGGTTTTATAAAACCTTTAACAGTGAGCGACAAATAATTATTTTTATTTTTGAATTGTGCCACAACTCAACTCAACAACCCAGTGTCCAGCAGCAGGTCTGTGGTATTGGTCGGGCTGCGGTTGATTTGAACACGACTGTAGGAGGGGCTTTTATTTTGACCTTTGATGCTGTTTAAGGACATTGAGGCCCCACCCACTGATGTTGAGGTACAGTAACTCTGCTCCGACCCGTCAACAACAGAAAACTAAACAAAGCTGATTTGGATTCTTTACGACAAACTGCAACTTCCTGCACTCTTTACTTTTAAAAGAAACAAGAAATAAATAAATGACGTGTTTCTATGTCTCTTCCACTTCAGTCAAAGTAAAGGGGCGGAGCTTCACCTCCCTTTGAAAGATCCATCATAGTTATGTGATCTGGGTGATGTGGGTTTACTCTGATGGAACTGTTCTGTGTTCAGTCGCCCTCTGCTGGACGACCTCTGACCTGCAGCTAAACACTGACTCAGGTTTAAACTGTTACAACAGAAACTTCTTCACCCTGGTTCAGTTCTCACACACACACACACACACACACACACACACAACATTTAATACTCAACAGGACAACTGATCTCCAGGCGACGTTTCGATATAAAACAATATATATTTTCACTATTTTTCTCCAATAAACAACAAAAGTGAAACATCCGAACGTTAAAATAACATCAGTATTTTCTTTCTTAATTTCTTCCGTAATTACTGTACTTAATTTACTTGATGCCTTATTTATTTGCTTACTTATTTTCTTACTTAAGTACTTACTAGCTAGTTCAGTTGCTAGCTTACTTGTTTTTACTTACTCACATGCTAGTTACCTTGCTTGCTGGCTTTATAATTTGCTGACTTAATCTCTTAAACTGAAACATCAGAGATTTAAAAAATGTGAAACTTGTATTAAGTTTAAATCATTGTTAATATTATATTTTCAATGTCTTTGTACCTTAATACCCATTAAGCTGGTGGTTTCTGTCAAGTGACCTTGGAGGTTGGAGGTCGTGCGTTGGTAACGAGGTCACTGTGATGACTCATACAGTCTGTACAGTGTGTGACTGTGTCAATTTCCCAGGTGATGAATAAATCTGGGGTCCTGTGTGGCGTCCTCCTCAGATCCATGACAGCACTGAATAAATTCAGAAAAACACCAAACATCTGCTTGTAGGAGTTTCTGAGTCAGAGAAACATGAACATTCAGGTTGTTATCGTCTGTTTCTACGTCAGCTGGAAAATAAAAACTCCATCATCGTCAATGATTGAAAACAGTGTAATACCACCAACAGCCACTAGAAAACTTAAGCTGACTTCAATTCAAAAAATATCTTTTAGATATCGACTCGACTATTTAAGAACATTTTATCTTCTTTAAAACTTCAGTTGTAGATCAAATCACTTTCTCTCTGTGACCAGACTCTGCACCACAGTCAGGATGTAGACTGTACCACAGTCAGGTCTTAGACTGTACCACAGTCAGGGTGTAGACTGCACCACAGTCAGGATGTAGACTGTACCACAGTCAGGTCTTAGACTGCACCACAGTCAGGATGTAGACTGTACCACAGTCAGGATGTAGACTGTACTACAGTCAGGTCTTAGACTGCACCACAGTCAGGATGTAGACTGTACCACAGTCAGGTCTAGACTGTACCACAGTCAGGTCTTAGACTGCACCACAGTCAGGATGTAGACTGCACCACAGTCAGGGTGTAGACTGCACCACAGTCAGGATGTAGACTGTACCACAGTCAGGTCTTAGACTGCACCACAGTCAGGATGTAGACTGTACCACAGTCAGGTGTAGACTGCACCACAGTCAGGTCTTAGACTGCACCACAGTCAGGATGTGGACTGCACCACAGTCAGGTCTTAGACTGTACCACAGTCAGGATGTAGACTGCACCACAGTCAGGTCTTAGACTGCACCACAGTCAGGATGTGGACTGCACCACAGTCAGGTCTTAGACTGTACCACAGTCAGGTCTTAGACTGCACCACAGTCAGGAT
>OOFC01034283.1:0-19077 GCA_900323345.1 Pseudochromis fuscus | reverse complement strand
GGAGTTATGTACTTAACTAAAAAAGGTGAAATACCTGAAAACATGTTTTATATTCTAGTTTCTTCAAAAAGGCCACCGTTTGGTCTGATTACTACTTTGCAAACTCTTTGCATTCTCTCCATGAACTTCAAGAGGTCGTCACCTGAAATGGTTTCCACTTCACAGCTGTGACTTATCAGGGTTCATTAGTGGAATTTCTTGCTTTATCAATGGGGTTGGGACCATCAGTTGTGTTGTGCAGAAGTCAGGTTAAGCCCTATTGGACAACTGTTAAAATACATATTATGGCAAGAACCAATCAGCTAACTAAAGAAAAACGAGTGGCCATCATTACTTTACTTTACTCTACAATGTAGATAGTCATGAAAATAAAGACAACACATTGAATGAGAAGGTGTGTCCAAACTTTTGGCCTGTACTGTACATAGAGCCAACTTGCTCTGTCTTATGAGACTTTATCTTGCAACTTTCTACTGTGATGGTACTGAAAAGGAAAAGCCATTCTTGTTGTACACTGTGTAATGTCATTCTATTCTATTCTATTCTAACTATTCTATTCTATTCTATTCTATATGCTTTAACACCAGGGCTGGGCTGACAAACAGTTTTACCTCCCTTTCTTACAAAGCAGGCTGCATAGTGAGTGGCTAACATGGCCAACACACGATTATATTTCATATCTAAGTAAGATGTCCTGTTACTGTGTAATGCACGTGTTCTCATAACTCATCACCACACACTTGAAAGGAAACTTAAGGAGTCCCACCGTACTTAAAATAAAATTCAGTTCTACAAATCTACTCCCTGCTTTGCTTGAAGTGAGTGTGCTTTGACCCCTGCTGGGATAAGTGGAAACGTATGTCACATTTTCACTTCATTTCAAGCAGAGTGGGCAAACATGAAATCAAGAAATATCACGATATGTCGGCCTGCCATGCCAAACAGCTCTCTTCCCATTATGTGTCAGTGAAAGTAGTGGAGTGTAAAATGAAAAATAGGAACAATACAATCTGGTTTACAGACAGAGAGTTGTTTGTAAAGCTTTTTTTTCTGTGAATCTGTGTGGATCGCAAACAAGATTTGTATTTATATTTTCTTGAAATTTGAGCATGGAGGTGACAAACTGCGATTATTATCATTTGCTGAGAAAGCAATACTGAGGCAATAAAATATTCAAAAGTTCAAGCTGTATTTCTCCATTAAAAAAAAATAAATGACTGAAGCACTGATCCATATAGCGTAATATGCTCAGTTTCAAACAGAAAACAGGCATCCAAATGTTAAGCTGTCCAGAAAGAATCAGTCTATTCGAATCACAAAGCCCCATCACTTTCTTTTATATCTCGATGCATAATTCATCCGTCTTTGTATTTACAACCCTCTTAGAAATTAACCTGTCACAGATCCCGGGGAATAATGCCGACATATCTCTATCTGTCAAGTGCTCACCTCATATGGAGCATCCAACCTCCACATGTTCAAACAAGACGTGGATATTATGCATCATCAGCTGACAGAAAACAAGGGACAGGGAAATTAAAAAGCCAGGAGACAAAAGAGGTGGCAGGCGAGTGAAAGAATAAATGATGACTCTCCCCCTCTCCTGGAGTCAGGGGACATGTTGCATGTCATCTCGGTGTCTTGGTACGCAGTGGTGCGGTGATGATGTGCTGGGCAGGGCCAGTTCAGAACAGAGTCAAGGGCACCGGGGTGACGGCAAGTTAAACGCTCCAACTGTTCCCTGTCTCCAAACAAATATATGGATGAGTGAATTTCCCACTGAGAAGGAGGGGTCCACAGATCAAAGAGGGGCAACGACAGTTTTGGTGGTGACCTCTGAACTGCTCGGATATTTCAGCAACTTGACACAAAATTCATGATATCGATGCTGAAGCTGCTGGGAAGCCTTACACCTGATCGGTAATATTGCAAAAACATTTTTTAAAAATATAATTTGATGGACTATAGAGGGAGTGAACAGAATAGCAATTTTAGACAAAGCAATAAGCTTAAGAGTGATCAATCTTCACTTTTATTGTAATTAGGGCTAATTACTTAACCTCATCCCTGAATAATTATATTATTTTGCAACATGTTTGCAATAGAAATACAGCTGTAGTTTGGACAATTGTGGTGAAAGTCCAATTTTCCTTTCTGTTTAGCTCAGTTTGTAAATCTCTCTGGGACTTTAGCTACTAATTACAATGCATATTTATTATTTACATTAACTTTCTGTGTGGCATCTGGCTGAAAGAATACAGTGGATTCATAAAGTTGTTTTTTGTTTTTTTACCAAAGAGATTATGTTTCAGTTTGTGTTGATTTGTTTGTCTGTCTGTGTTGTTTCTTTTAGAGACAGAAAGAAATGGAGGAAGACATTGTGAAATTTCAGGCAGCACTGGTTGATGGTGACAGTAGGGGGCAGTAAAACACCATCACTGCATCTATGAGCCACAGCAGAAGAAGGAGGAGGAAGCAGTAGATACAGAATGTTTTCAATACAAAGTACACAAGTCTGTACTCCGTACTTGGTAAGAATGTACTTGCAAGTCGGACTGCGCAGTACGGACTTGCAAGAACGCGAGACCACATCGAGGCTAAAGTACAACGATGATGTCACATCTCCACTCAGCTGTGATTTTAATCTGTACCTACGTTAACGTTAAAGTCAACTTAAATTGCTTTAAACATGAATTTTGCCCTCAGACAAGTAGATTTGCACAGAAACAAAAATAAATTTACACAGACACTGTCAGATTTACACAAAATGATTTGTACCTCATGATTAACTGTAGAGAACCATATCAAAATTTTAAACAACTTAATTCTCAACTTAGAAACCTAAAGGACACTAATATTCCCAATTTATTACTGTGATCTCTCTTTTTCCCCAAGCCCCCACAAGTCTGGTCTGATGCAGGATCAATAATGAAGGAGGAACAAGAACACATCCGAGTATTTCATGGGTTCTCAGCCAGATGAGTACTTTGAATTGAAACAGTACTAGGTCTCTGACTGATGACGTTTCATGAGTACAAGAGAATACAAGTACGGTCAAGTACACATAGTGAGAAACGGCCACAAACTAAAAACAGAAATGTCTGCTCTTCAGGTAAAATTCACAACGTCGTCACATCTTAATGGATTTCTTGAAAAAAATGATGATGTCTACAATCTAAAGCAATTTGGTGGAGATCAAACGTGGATCATGAAACTAAGTAATTACGTTTTTTTCAATGCTAACATATTGACGAGGGGAAGATTGAAATGGAGTGTAATTTCATTTTCAGTATTTAACCCAAACCAAAACCTTTCTCTGGCCTTAATCAAGCCTGTTAATTGCTCAAAACTAGCAACACTCGCTCGACTTTCCAAAACTGAAAAGAAAATCTCCCCAATGAACTGAAACAACGTAACAATTACTTTGATTCAGTTCATAGTTTTTATTTTTAACACAAAGTAAGAAGATAAATCTCACTGGTGGTACATAAACAACTTCAACAAGAGATGGAGTTGAGGCACAAGCAATTATGCAAATTGACTGTTTGCGTCAATGACCTCACAGCTTACGTATGCAGTCAAGATTACTTCCCTTTCTCTCGTCCATAATCTATTTCTCTTTCTAAAGTCTATTACGTCAGTTCTTGTGGGCATGTTAGACACAGATTGAAACTTCACAATGACTCCTGTCATTGCCAGCACAGATAAGTCGGTTGCATTGACTGTCAATAATGTGGCAGTCTCCGAGCAGCTTAGCGGGAGCTCTCGTCTCGTCTTTCCCTCCTAAGCCTCCAAGGGGCCGTGTGGCGAACTGGCAGCCACAACTCCTTTCATCCATTCTGAGAGAAGTGAATAAAGTTCAGAGGAATTACAAGAATCTTCCCGGTTAGATTCAGAGTAGTTGGCATAAGCACGATTACCGAATCTGTCTCAGAAATGTTTGCACAATTGTGACGTGGTTGAATCGGCGAGGCTGCAGATAGTGTGGAGCATGTGGGCAGATGACACCTCACATTCATTCATTTAGATCGACTGCCAGATCCCGAGATTTTGTGGGAGGACAGAGTATCTCTCATCCTCTTCCTCGAAGATTTTCCCTGCCATGTTTGAAACCACCAAACCAGTGGGTTCCTTAATCAGTGGGGCTTAATCCAAGCACTACTCCACGATGGCAGTTGCAATGAGAAATGCATGACAGGGTGGTCTGTTTAACAAAACACTCTTTATTTATCCAGCATATCCAGATTGTGAAAACTTTGTGGCAGCCATCTGCCCGATGCTTATTTATGTTTTGTGGAATAAACACATCCACGCTCATTACTTGGCAACCACAAATAATTTGGTTTAACGCTGAAAAATGCAGGAAAATTAAACCTTCATTCTCAATGAAGCCGATGTGATGGCCCGACACTTTTGTCAATTGCTATTAAATCTACCAAAACCAACCTGATTTGGACTTTAGAGGCAGCGTAATTAAAAACACTCTTGTGTCTGTTCACCATATCAAAAGTGATTATGAGAGGGTTTTAGATGCAGATGTCTTTCAGCAGGCATCCTTCTGCATTAACAACTGTTATTCACCAGAGCTCATGTGGTGCAAGAGTGTGATAATTGTCTCGCCTGCGACCATTCAAATGCATCTAATTGGATCGTTTTTATTACTGCTGAATATTAATATTAGTTAACAGGAAGCATGGACACAAAAATGGACAAATCTTCAATAATAATAACAATAACAAGACACAATGTATCAATATACACCAACCCTCACCTTGCGAGTGCCCTCTATTTGTGCAGTTTTACACAATCAAACTGGATTTATCCTGCACGCTGCCTGTTATACAGTAAAAAAGGACCTCAAACCAGTGTTGACTGATTGTGAGTGACAGTGCCACAGTGCACCACGGGAGGACAGGCTTAAAACCAACGTATTTTGAAGAACCCCTGAAGGTCCGCAGCTAAAAATAAAAACAGGGCTAACTCCTTGATGCAGAACACCTGTCCCGGACGCTGTTTATCCCCGACTCGCTTTATTCACTGCTTATGCTAAACATTCGAGAGGAAGCGGGAAAGTGGAGTATCTTCACCATTTCAACCTTAAGTTGTAAAAGATCCACTTTTGAATGATTAATGTCCTTTCCACGAACACAGGCTGCGTCATAACTATATTTGGCAGAGCTTAGTTTGGACAAAAAAACATCCCTGAGCGACAGAGATGGGAATCAAAAGCACAAGGCAGTGGGGAGGGAGGGACGAGGGGAGGGAGAGACGAGGGAGACGAGGGGGACGAAACATCCAGGATTCTTTGACCAGCCGCTATGAGGCAAACCAACTCCTGGGGAAACTGATTAGACGGGGCTCACAACTGCAGGCAACTTAGTGATTGGCTGAAAGAGCTCATTTGCATGCTCCTCTCATCTCTCCACAAACTCTCAGGAAGCACCGGTGGATAAGGTCACCGGTGTCAGTCTGCCTGTGTGCCGGCTGAGAATGTAAACAGATCAAACGCACAACAGCCATTTAAGCGAGTCCAGGAGGAGCCGTGTTCTTGATCATCTGGAAAATGATGACCATAAATTCATGTCAGAGGTGATAGACATCCCGGCAGGCAGACGCAGCGACATCCCGAACATCACATGACAAAAACCTTTTAGCCAATTTACCATGCAGCTCCGACGTACAGGTTCTGAAGGACTGGGGACTGAAGATGCTATTTTCTGTCCATAAAGGTGAGTCTGAAAGGTAAACTGGGCCATTTCTGTTGAACATGTTAGTGAATTTCTCCATTTTTAATCATTTTTAGACTATTTTATTCAACAAAAAGTGACCAGTGTATTGTTTACTATTTGCAACTTTTAATGCCTACACATACACAATAAACAAAGAATAAATAATGCAACATTTTAGCAGTACACTGTGTCCTATGTTTGTTTTGTGGAGTCTCTTTCTTGTGTCTTGTTGCTTTACTTCTCTTTGTGTGTTTGACCTGTTTCACTGTGCTCACCTGTCCTTTACCCACCAATCAGCTCCCACCCTCATACACCCCTGTCCTCTGTCCTCTCTTGTCCTTTCCAGTGTCCCTGCGATCTCCAGCAGTGTTCATCAGCGATCTGTTTTTCCTGCCCTGCTTGAATTTTTTGGATCCTGATTTATTTCATCCCCTTTTTTTGTTTGGTTGCAACTCCTTTTTGCTTCAGCTTTTTAAACTTCTCTTTAAGCTTCCTGTTTTCGTGCATTTGGGTGCTGCCTGCTGCACTCCTCTTTATATAAACATTGTAAAAGCAAGTTGTGCAAGCACTGTAGCAAAATAAAATGAAAAAAACAAAAAAATCAGTCCAACAACTTTGCCTCTCTTTGTCTCTGTTTTGCTCTTTATGCTCCTTGTGTTATGGTAATGTTCCACATTTAGGATAATCTGCTGGGTTGATAAAGGTTTCACAGTTTGTTTTGATATAAGGCTTCACACAACGTCACACACGGCTGGAGACTGGCTCCTTTTTCATCCTACAGTGGCATTAAATGTCTCAATGCCATCTGGAGCTGCAAGAATAAAAACTCTCCTTTTAAAGATGCCCATTTTAATTGGTAAATATTTACTTGCAGGAGCTCTCGGCGGGCGCGCACACGACTTCTAATGAAGCACTTTAAAGCCTATGGGCTCTTGCTGCTTACTTTGAGTGTGATTCTAAACAAATGCAACCTGGGGTTGAACTGTTGATAATGGTTGATAAGGGCCAATGAAACACAACGCTGAGCAGTGCTGTGAGCATGCAGTGCATAATAACAGCAGCAGTACAATTACCCTGTCACTACTTTGTGTGTGTCTGCGGTCACCTGTACAACTGTACATGATGATTTTTCTTCCGTGCCTTTGATATTGATATATATTTACAGAAGCTAAACTGAAACCTGAATGTGAATGAGTTGCACAGAGCCCCAGAAGGAACATGAAGTAAACATTTTTAGATAGAAGCAAAGCAAGATCAAAAAGATCATTTGCAAATACACGGGAAATAGTGCTCGGGAATATGAAATCTTTTGTGAGTGAAAAGAAAATGATTTCCAAAATGTCCTCTTTTATGTTCAGTTTGGTACTCGGCGGCTTTTTAAACGTGCAAAACCATCAGCCATGTGGTAAAGATCACACTTTTCATTTCAGGTTGAACACCCCTTTATCGTGTCGTTTTTATTTTACCTTCTAAAACCTGCTACATGCTTGTACTGTGCATGTGTGAGTGTGTACTTTTACATAATTATCTGTGAATATGATTGCATCCATATGTGTGCGATAATGTGCATCTGTCTGTTTTCACACCTGCCTTCGCCAAAATTCATCTCCAAGACTTGCATGATGTATGTCTTTGTAGGTGTGTGCGCTGCTGCACTTACAACTTGTATCCTAATGCACACTGAGTCTGTGTGTGCATTAATCTCTGCTACAGCGGCAGCACATTGCCTTGTATGCTCTGCTCTCTATCCCTGACCCAGTATGCTGTGTGATCCTGCCTACAGCCTCATTTGTCTCCATCAGGGGACAGGCGAGGTTACGACTCACCAAAGCGCAGTACGTTTCTGGCGGATCTCCACACGTGATATTTGGGGGGTCGAGGGCCACTCGCAGGTACTTTGTCATGTCAGTGGCTTCTGGCTGACAGGCCATGTAGTCCCATGCCAGGCCCTCCTCTGTATAGATCTGGGACTTGCACACGTCATAGTGTCCCCAGGCCGCCGGGTAATGTTGCATAGCGTGTGCCACACTGGTGCACACAGCCTGCAGAGTGAACAGTACGGGCCAAAGCATCGCTGATCTGTAGGATTTCTGTGAATTCTTCTTTTTGTTTTTTCTTGTGTGTGTTTTTACAGCTGCTGCTTTGTCACTGAAATAACAGTACCTCTGAAAATGTTTTAAATTAACTGCAGCTTTGAACACAGCGATGGAGCATTTGGGAACTGTGGCAGCATCTTGCTACTTCTCTGCGAGGAGCTTCAGGCAACGATTAGCCTCCATTCAGTTGTTTTTGCCTTTGATTGCCACCGCTTCTGCCGGGATGATGAGGTGTGTCAACAAGTGAGCCTCTTCGCCAGCGTTGATCGTTGATGAAAGGGTCAATGAACGGTCAGATGTGATGTGTAGAGAGGAGTGACACTCCTCATAAGTCAGCAGATGTCTGAGCTCAGTCTCCTGTCAATTGTGTTTTTTTGCCAGCGGCTGCATCCTAAAGGACAGAAGAAAAAAAACGCAGTTTGGTGAATTAAATGGATCAAATGAGCACATAAAAAACATTTGAAGTATATTAATAATTCTGAGTGAGCTTTAAGGTCCTTAGGTGAACAAGTAGTGCATCTCACCACCTACTTCATAAAATGTACATAATGCAAGGTTCCAGTGTTTGTATCTATCCCTCAGTAACAGCCTTGCCAAAATAACTGTATACAATCTGAGTCGAGCTTGTACCGCAAAGCCTAATCTCCATTTGATTTTCATACAAAAAGCCTTATTTCCATGTGTCAACTCACTGCGTTTAAGTTATTGCCGTTTCTGATTCTCGCTCCTTTTATAGCTGAGTGTGGAGTTGCGTTTGTCTCGACGCCTTCAGAGGCGTTTGGGAAATATTAAAGTAAAATTGGGAGACAGAAATGGTCTATTTGAGGGATTGTATGTTTCTCAGAGCTATCACAAGCCATCAGTCAGATGGTCTAACTCATCAGGTAATGGCGCCTGGCAGCAGTCAGCGGAGACCTATACAATCTGAACGTATCAGGTAAAAAGTGTGTGCAATAGCAAGGTGGGGGAAAAATGGAGCAGTTTTGCACAGCTGCCTTCAACAGAGTTAGACTTTAAGTAGGAGCTGAGTTACTGTTGACTGTCACTGTGCTCACATGGCCTGAGGTTTCACCACAATCAGAAGAAAGCTCAGAAGTTTTTCCAAAGATGGCTGTATTGAATATAATCTAACCTTTGCATACACAGGGATCATTAATCACAAACATGTGCAGGTATCTTTCTTTCAAATCTCCTCACAAATCTGCCGTGTCACATCACACTTTTTAAAAAATTAAAAAATGCTCGACACAGCTATCACGGCCACGACGAGTATCCACTCAAGCGGTGGGAGGTTAAATGCCTCACGCAAGGGCACTTCAGCAGTACTTGCTAAAGTTAAAGTGTTACTCATTGAATTTCTGTGCTTTGATTCCCCTCAGCTGATACATGCACTTGAACCAGTAACTTTACGGTCAGCAGCTTTACTCTCTGCCCCTCAGGCTACAGCCGCCCCCCTGTGACTGACAGTCACTGCTGAAATAAAAAATTTTTTTAGGTAACCTGGGGTTTGAAGCATGTGGAGAGTCTTTAATGTTCAGAGGAGTGTTTTTTTCCCCAAAAGTGTTAGCCAAAAGATATTATTAAATCCAATTAATTCATGTGAAGTCACTTTAACAATATTTATCAACAGTAACCTCTTAATGAGTCATGTCTGTATCTGTGAAAAAACACAATGTGCTGACTGCCAACACATGGAGGCATTAAAATTCAATGTCTTCATCTGGTCATCTTGTCTTGGGTTGAAAATTGTGCCAATCTGAATGAGTTTGACCACATCTAAAGCAATTACTGCTTTCCCTCCCCTCAACCGAACGTCCCCTTTTTTCACAGAATGACTCAAGGCTTGAATACATTCCAACTGTAATGAAAGATGTTCATCCGAGCCCGAGAAATTATCTGCACTGCAATTCAGACTTGGCAGACCCTTCAAAGTGAGCCATGTCAGGAGGTATGGATGGCGGGCTTCACTTGACAGACCTCCAGTGGGAGATAGGAGGGAACTCGTGGAAATAAAGGCGAGGAGGCAGAATTTTGGCTCTTTAAATGTGCTCATGTCAATCAACAAGACTCCCAAGAAGAGGCCAATTACAAATTTGATAACACGGCTGTGGCTCTGAGTGATGAATAAGCCATTTCTTTCATGGGGGTGCGTGTATCAAATTTCATAAATATAAATGTCAGTCCCTGATCGGAGATGTGTCATGGGATGGACCGCTCTGATTTCACATGCTCTCTATCTCACACACACACCTTCATACCCCATCACACTCCCTCACCCCCTTTCATAATGCTGAGGTTGACTTCCATAATATAGACAGTCAAATTAGGTACCAGCGGCAGGGTGGTGGAGGTCACTTATCTTATTTTTATTTAATAGGGAACATTCAAAGCTAATAAGAGACAGCAAATGGAGCCGACCATGGGAATATTGGATTTAATTCATAGACACCTGAAGTAATGAAATCTATACAGATGAAAGGAAGGTATCAGGATGCTCCGTCAACCTCCACCAACGGCTATCGTTCAGCAGCTGAGGTGTCAGTGAAGAGGGGAAAAAAAAACATTTAAAATTTCAAATCCCTGTTATAGGCTAAAGAGAATATCTCGTCACACAATTACTGTCCTGACACTATTTAAAAAAGCTAATTCATTCAATTTTAAAACTCAATGAAGGAGGTGTAGAGGAAGACAATCACTGCGATTCATGGTATTTCTCTGTGCTGTTCTGGTTACAAAAATCCACACACACAAATACACAGAAAAATGCAATATACAACAAGTCATATCTCCTCTTGTCCCCCCTCCACCCCCTGTCCTCACATCTCTACCTCATCCTCAAAATCTGTGGAGAAACCTGGAAATGTCGTAATTTCTCTGAGAAAAATATGAGGTCAGATTCTATATTAAAAGTCATCAATATTTGAGCAGCTCTCCGTGTGCAGGGAGAGGGAGCTGAGGGTGACCACCTCACCTCTCTCTCTCTCTCTCTCTCTGCCTCCCTCCTTCCTCACCCTCTCTCGCTCTCTGTCTCCTTTTCTTCACTTGTTTTTGAAGCCTCTGAAACACCCCCTTGTGTCCGCTTGCATTGCATCCCCTGGGCAGCTCAAGCATAGCAGAGTGTTTTAAAAGTCAGTAGGCAGCCGTGCCCCGTGGCTTATATTGGTTACAAACTCCCAGCCAGACTCTTAAAAACCATGGCGGATGTTATTCCATTCATTTTATAGTAATCCCGCTTAAGTGTGGCTTTGCTCTCTGTCTCTGAGTGTGGCTTTCTGGTCGCCTCTTGGCTTCTCTATCAGGGCCAAACGTGAAAGAGAGCTGTCCACGGTGCTGAAACCCATTACATCAGATCTGCTCCTGTGCTCTACGCAGACTGTGTGTGAACTGACATCACTGATTGCCTGATCGTGCTTTTATTGATTTTTAAATAAAAAAAACAATAAAGACACCGACTGCGCAGACTGATGCTCCCTCCGCGGTTTATCCTGCAACAATTGCTATTTTGCCGTCTTTGCCTTTCTGTGCCGGGCACCTGGTCTGGATTTTGGATGTGCACAGATACAATACCTCCTCCATTGTGTTTATTGATTTTGTTGACTTCCAACCAATAACTTCTGATCCATAGCCAGCTTGAGCACACTGATGTTTTGTTTCTGGCTGATGAGTACAACAATAAATGGGTTAATGCTTCCAACATTCCCCGAGCCAAGAACCAACCCCTCAATATGAGTCACAGAGGGATCGACTGGCAGGCACAAGCATGTCTGCACTGGAACACATTTGTCTTTTGATTGTCACTCCTCTCTATCTGGATCCCTCATCCAGTCTCTCCTTCTTTCTTTAGCCCTGTCTTTGTCTGTCTCTAAGTGTCTCTCAATAGTAACCTCCCTGCGCTGGATCCATATGCACATAAAACATACAATTACTGTCCTATGGCTGCACCTTTAACCTCTGAGACTGGAGCCACATTAGCTCACTTGTTATTTACAACAAGGACTGCAAAGAGCCATTTTCCTGAGAGGATGTGGTGGATGTGGTGACAGTGCAATGGTCCCAGCCAAACAACCAAGCAGCCAGCAAGTCAGGCAGTCAGTAAACCAGGCAGCCTACACCACTGTCACATAGGAAATCTCCTGCCACATTATTCAAAGTTCATCTCCTGGATGACTAATATAAAATACAGCATGTTGCACAAATTTTAAATTCAAGACATGTAACACTGGTGCAATCAGTAACACAGGGCAGAGACCAAAGTGTCACAAATGGTGTCGTTTTCTGCTCTTGTGCATTCCCAGTTTTAAAGAGAAGAAAATCAAACAGTGAACTGGACTTGCGGTGATCTAACGATGTAACAGACGCTGTGTTCATTAGCTTCTGGACCCTTGTTTTTTCCGCAGAGGCGAGGCACACCTCGATTTGACTTTGCTGACCTGCTGCGCAACAGGTTAAAGTGACATTATTCCGTTTATTAAAAGACTGAGGATAACGCAGCACATATTCTTGCAACAGCTTTCGATGAAGTTGGCACGATGTAATTCCAGATTTATGAGCTCCCACATGTTGCTAAACAAAGACAGCCTCCGCAACACAGTCAAACTCTTTGAAGAGGGGGAACAGTACGACGCTGTTTTAAACACTATGTTGTTTATAAAGCACTCACTCCTTATTTAAACACACTTCAAACCTGATTACTGTTTACGTTCCGCCCATCAAACAGCCCACCACAATTACGTTATAATTGCCCATTTAGTATCAAGCATCGTCATCAAATAAGCGACAATATTCAGACAGAAAATTGCATCTGAATGCTCGAAACAAATACTCACATTTAAATGCGCTCCTGGGACAAGCTGCTCATTCAACAAGTTATTTAAAAGCCACGAGCAGTCGCAGAGAGACTTTCATGCGCCTTTGACTGGTTCCTCTGTTTCTGATTTCTTCTAGTTTTTGCAGCAGATGGATCAATAAAAGTGATGTGTGCGCAGAAAGCGCGCATTCAAACGAGGACCACAACGTTTTCTCTTCGTCCCAACTTTGTATAAACTTTTGGGTCTCACTAAAGCAGCATTTCCTGTCGAATAACGTTCCGGAATTGGATCAAAAGACCTTTTCTTTCTCTCTCACAAACGCCGCCGAGTATCGACTGGTGTCCACACAGGCTGCTTGACTTTACGCAGCGCTGCTTGGCGCAGCATTCATCGGAATGGCGCACGACAAATACTTCAAGTAGCCGCTGAGGGGGAATCGCAGTGGTCCTAAATTCAATAAAGTCCATCAACGCTTATTAAAACACATCCCGGTGAGGCGCAACTCTTGGGGTCGTTTGGATAGGTTAGATTGATTTCTCAGCTCAGCCGAGTTGTGAACGGAGAAGGAGAGAGATAAGCAATCTCCCTCAAATGGAGCCAGTATGTCCAGTTACATATGAGCGCTCCGCCGGGTCCTAAAGATAACACTGGCTGGTTGGTAACTCTCAACTTCAGCTGTTATCTTACGCAGCTGTTATCTGCTAATTCTGGTTTCTGCGCAACGTAAAAACTATTTGTTTCACGGAATAAACCAAACAGGTGATTTTATTTTGCAGTGGTGCATTTTAAAATGAAGGACTTGCCTTTTTTATTCTTTTTTATGAGCACGACTTATTCTAAACTGTTATAATTGATTGGAAAGAACAGACGCATTTGCAGTGCAACCAAAGTGTGATAATCTGTTTAAAGTTGCGCGGTAATTACTATAAATGTGCTGCATCGGTTTCGACACCACCGTCCAACTCTCTCACAGCCCAAACAGCTGTAACCTTATGCGTATTAATGTCATTTGGCAGCGAACTACAGCATGCAGGAACAGTAACAATATTCACCCATAAATCACCATTTTAAATTCTACCCATTACCGTGCAAATCAGACCTATAAATAAACTCGCTGAATTTTTATCACCACATTTCAGGAGCTATAAAAGGAAAGAAATACATGTGGAGGAAAGGCTCACCAAAAACTTGACAGACGCGAGTCCTCGGGGCAGAAAGTACAACACCATTTGAATGCAGTCTAAGTTTCAAGAAGAGAATCGGAAAAGGAAGAAAAACAAAACCTCTCCCTGAAAATACAGAGTAATCTGATTATTCGCCGATGCGCTGATAACCGCCTGGAGGTCATAGACCCTGATTATTGCCACTACAACACCGCCTCAGGACGCGATGCTTTCGGAAAACAATAAAAGAAGATCTTACCTTGCATCTAAACACATGGGGGACGGAAGTGCGCGTGCAGAAAAACGACCAGGGAGACAGAAAGAAAAAAAAACTCCTCTAGCCGGAGTTGGTGGTGTAATTATTCGGTGAATTTTGCAGGTAGAGCTGAACGAATAACTACAGTTAGGTGCGTCTACCGGGCTCCCTTGGCGAGGAGTCACAGATGTCACCCTCTCCACTACGGGGTGCCAAGCAGCACGGCAAACAACCACAGTGACAGGTCGCTCTGAATACGCATTTTAATTGTGGTGTAATGCCAACTGGTGGAGATTGCACGATAACAACCGCGCCCAGCTGAAGGTCACCACAGTAATTGAGCAGTGCATATCCCATGTCGGTGCAGTACCGCTTTCAAAACTACTGTAGTTGGAGATTCAGGAACTCTTTATTCTTCCTTTACATTTCTAGGCGAAGTGATTGTGTTCCTTTAAAGACAGAGAGCAAATCGTTGTCCCCCCCCCCTGTTGCTGTAAATATTTTAACAAGAAATACAAAGGTACAAACTTCCCCTCAAAGGTATTTTGCTTCCTTGCTGCTTTTTTGTTGTCGTGTGAAATTGTTTTCAGCACCATGGACAGCTCCTGGGCAAATTCATTAGCTCAATAAATGGATTTTCAACTAAGGTAAAATATTATTCGATGAAATGAAGTTTTAAAGCACTTTGTAACAGTTGTTTTATAAAAATATAGATTACAATTATTACAATTTGGACAGGATGCAGTAATTAGGAGTTTCCAGTACTAGCTGCATCCCTTCCTTTACCTCCTGATGTCCATCCATCCTCCTGCCCGTCCTTCCTTCTTCCCTTTCTTAGTCATAATTCAGTCATCTATCTAATTTATGAATAACCCCTCGAAATGATTTTATTTTCAAGATATCTACTTGACCTTCATTCATTCTGTGTTCCCGTCATTACACCTTTTTTGTCCACGAATCAGAATGTAAAAGTCTAATTCCCACCCTTGCTCTTCATTAGTCCTTTTATAGAATGTAAGCTAAGCAGTTAAGTGTTTAAATGCCCCCAAATAGCACCACAGTGCGTATTGATTTCTGGCAAATTAATATGCAATGAAAGACCTGTAATCCCATTAAAATGTGACAATGCCATTTCTGTTCTGATAAAGGCAGATTTTGGTCGGGAGCGCCGCTGAATAACAACAAGTCTCTCATCCCCACTGAGCTAAGTGTCTCACATTGTATCAGACGGTTCAGCCTTCGCTCGGAGCTACTGCTGCTCTTGACATTTCCATTAAATCATTCCTCCTGGAAATACTACTATACCACCCTGACAGTCACATGACTGAGTGATCCTAAGTGAGATAGATAGATAGATAGATAGATAGATAGATAGATAGATAGATAGATAGATATGTGTCATTAATACCTCTGCCAAGGACGTTATGTTTTTACCTGTATTGGTTTGTTTGTCTGTTTGTTAGCAACATTAGAGGAAAAAAATGAATGCCACTGGTTTTTTATTGTTATTATTTGAGAGACAGAGTATTACCCGGGGGGACAAATGATACAATTTTGGGCAACATCAGAGGATAGAGTCCTGCCTGAAATAAACCCAGAAAATCCCCATCTCTTATAATTGGCAAATGTTTTAACAAAGACAATAACAAAAAATAATCAATAGGGAAACCCAACAACCACCACTGCATCTACAAGCAGGGGAGGAAGCAGAAGGAGGAAGCAATAAGTACAAATTCAAAATAAACTGTTTTGGCTCGTCCAGAAAAATTCACAACTTTGTCGCGTCTTAATGTTTTTTGTTGAAAATCTGTACACACATGGAGAATGTTACTGTCTACAAACTGAGACACTTTGGTAGAGATCAGAGAGGGATAATGCCACACTGGGGGTTTGTGCTCTCTGAAGGCTTTCTTGTTTAGCAAGTATTGGGTCATAAACCAAAATACTGGATTAAAAATGGTGCTGCCATCAATGCAAACATTAGGTTATCACCATAGCTATTATAATCAATTCTAAAATGAAAGTCTGGATCTGAGTTTTTGGCAATCTATCGTACAAATGTAGTTGAAACATTTCTCTTAAAGTATGATTTATCCTCTAAGGGTCATAAATGTTCAGGGCAATCCATCTAATGATTGTAGAATTACTTCAGACTGGATTAACCGGCCAACCAACGCCATACTTTCTTTTCTAATTTTTCCATAAGAACTTAGGACATAATTCATTGATACCAGTGTTTGCAAACTACATCAGCTCAGGTTGATGTGAATAATAATGAAAAACAGACATACTCCCATACCCATCCCCTCTGGTCAAAGGCTGCATGGTCAGCTCAGTGAATCCACAAAGCCCGCTTTAAATCACATCAGAGAGTCGGGGAATCCTGCACAGCAGCTCCGCAGTTTTCCAGCAGAATACCACGTCCATGAGGATACAGAGGTGGAGTCTGCCCTCTCACCCTCTGCATGTCCTGTCCCTCGGTGCCACCGAGAGCTCGGGCTGACAGAGATGGAGGGTTTGCTGTTTGATTCAGCTCCCGAGGGTCTATTGATAGTTTCAAAGTGGAGTCCACCTGCCACTGCTTTAATCATCCGTGACCCCAGCTGCATGTTGGAGGACCACAGAAGGGGGGGCGGGATCAGCAGCCTCACATTTGTGTGTTTGTGTGTGTGTGTGTGTGCAGTCAAGAGAAAGAGGAAAAAGAAGGACAGACAGACATAAAGAGATGATAAAGGAAGATACAGACCAGCAGAGACAGTCGGGTGATAGATAGAAACTCTGCTGAGCTGCACTTTTTCCTCGTGTACATCGAGATTTGAAACAACGCTGTTTTGATCCCGGCTTCAGGTTTCTTTTCCTCATGACGCATTTCTGTCTGGTTTAAATGTATTATTAGTGTATTTAATCAGATTTTTCTCCAGAGGTGGAGCAGAGTGAATCAGCATGCCGGCACAACTTATGGCTGCCAAATTAATTCAATTTATTCCAAAGCCTTTCTTAAGGCCAAGGTTGTAATTATGGCATGCAATTAGAGGGGATATAAATATTAGATAACTTCCCAAGTCCCTGTGAAAGTTAACCCAAAAGTTGTGTTTTTTTCAGGTATTGGTGATTTACATAAAGATCTCTGAGCGCTCCTGGCTATAATTAAAGCAAGAGTCACATACGGCTGACAAACATCACTCTTCTATTGTAGAGTTTGGGTGAGAAGGCTGTTATAGCTGTTTACCTTTTACCGATTGCATCACCAGAAGCTTCCTGATAATTGAGGTGAAACTTCACCTTTGAAGTGACGAGTTGAGCAACCGTGCAGTGGCATATGACAGTGTAGCTTTTCACCAAGTGAGACATAGGTGTGAGTTTGAGTGGGTTGTTACCGCACATAAAAGTCGCTGTGTACAAGGAATATGTGACACTTTTTCTGGAGAGTATGCCAAAGCCACTGCAGTGCAGCTTAGAACAGGAAGTGATCAGGGTAAGGAAGGAGATGGGAGTCAGGAAACACTCTTTGGAATTAGTTCAAGGACTGCAGTGTCTCTTCGTGTGTGTTTGTATGTGTGTGGATATGTGCGTGTGTGTGTGTGTGTGTGCTGGAGAGATTAATGCTCATTTGGGACACTTAAGTTTGTAAACATCCTTATTTACTTCTTTGGTGAAATGTAATATATAAAACTAAGCGGAACTGCATCTGAACCGCCTACACCTTTGATTTGTGTGGAGATTCAAATAGGTCCAGTTCTGCTCGTACTGGTGACAGTTTTCTGCAGTTTGGAGAAACTATTGACCAATCACAGCAGAGCTTTACATGCAGCATTAAGAAGAGTTCCTGCATGTCTAACGGGCTAAATCTATAAAGAATATTAATGGATGTGATTAATACAGATGTGTGGAAGTAGCAACCTATAATTCAGCACATTTGTTTCACTTGCTTCTGATTGTTGAGGACAAAATAAAGCCCCTCTTTACAGTAAAATGTCTGGATTTGCAACTTCTCTCCAAAATCCTGATGAGACAGAGTCAATATATTTTGGGTCAGTGGTGGAAAATCAAGGTGCCTTCAATTAGCCGAGAGACTGCAGTCGCATGTTGCTGTGCTGTACATTACTTCTGTTTTGTTGGTATGAAAGCACAGACACGTTGGCAATATCAACTTCAACAAAAGGTATGGAAAGGATTTGTAATTTGAATATTCATCTGTCACAGCTGTCCCATTCAGTTCATTCCTTATCTGTGCATTTCACCCCTCAACTGTGCAATATCTGGTTCTTTTGTGTAAATGAAACTGCTCTTATGTACATTGTTTTGTCTACTTTTATAGCTCTTTTGCCCTAACTTTAACATTGTTTTATTGCTTATATTATTATTATTTCCATTTACCGTATTTTCCGCACTATAAGGCGCATCGGATTATAAGGTGCACCTTCAATGAATGGCCTATTTTAAAGCTGTTTTCATATATAAGGTGCATAAAATAGACACTACTTTAGTGGATGGGGTTGTGTTATCATCCATCTAGATGAAGCTGCACTAAAGTGAATGTCAACAAAACAGTCAGATAAGTCAGTCAGTCAAACCTTATTAATAGAAAACAAACCAACGTCCTGACAACTCCGTTCACTCCAAAACAAGCTAGTGCATTTACAATACGATACCGTACGTACCAGTAGCTCTTACCGGTATTTGCGCCGCCTTCGTTGAAAACAATGTATTTCCAACTCCATTTGTCACAGTTCAAAGCTACATGAACAGCTGTTTTATTTTTTTCTCCGAGGTAACGTCAGTGATGTAGTTTTATCTTTTACCAACAGCAAGGTACAACAGGTAGTGTAACTTTTTATCACGTAGTTAGTGCATCACAAACGTGGGGGGAACTTTTCCCTGTTTCAGTAAACACATAAAAGAAACAGTCAGATACCGCTACGGTAAATCAAATGTTAGTGCAATCACAATATACGCCCCCTGACTACGGCAGCCATAATTAACCAATATTGATCCATATATAAGGCGCATCAGATTATAAGGCGC
>OOFC01034282.1:0-17283 GCA_900323345.1 Pseudochromis fuscus | reverse complement strand
GGGCAGGAGGCGGGGTACACCCTGGACAGGTTGCCAGCCTATCGCAGGGCTAACACAAAGACAACAACCATTCACTCTCACACTCACCCCTACGGTCAATTTTAGTTTGATCAATTCACCTAACCAGCAGGTCTTTGGACTGTGGGAGGAAGCCGGAGTACCCGGAGAAAACCCACGCATGCACAGGGAGAACATGCAAACTCGACACAGAAAGGCCCGAGCCGAGATTCGAACCCAGAACCTTCTTGCTGTGAGGCACAAGTGCTAACCACTGCACCACCATGCCGCCCTGCAAAAAACTTTGATTCAGAAATTTTCAATCATAAAATACCATATTCCTGAAGTCGTTCTGATGTAATTAGGTAAAGTCAACTCTTCTTATCAGTGATCTGGTGGTCAAGCTGAAAAACATCATAATTAAGGTTTCAAAAAGAGGAATATTTAGAGTTTGATTGACAGGTCTGGCCTCCAATGAGACCAGCGCTGAACTAGAGTCTCATACACTTTGGACAGTGTCCTCGGGTTCAAGGGCCAGACCTGCCTCCTTACTCCTCCCATCATATCCATATATGGTCACTTGGCTCCAAGCAGCCAACAAACTCCTGGCTTCAAAACCAACCGGTTACGTCACGCTTGCTTCTTCTATTTTGAAACAGTCTATGGTATTAATCTATCAGGTGGGCATGATAACATTAGATCTATGCTTTATATTTTTATCATAAATACACAACAGACTATAAATATAAAGATCAATGCTATTGATTTCATGATATCTTTCACAAAGTCATCAAGTTAATAAACACTGTATTCCTAATATGAATGGATAAACAGTAAGACCAATTACAGGTGACTGACACCCATTAATGCTGAGCGGCGTGTTTTTTTTTTAGGTCACAATGCAGCACTGCACAGCAGCACTCAGGTCAACTTAAACATTTATAAGCCACAAAATGAATTCACGATCACACTTCAACCACCAGCGCTTCAAATGTTGAACGTCACATCACGAGGTAGCTGAGCTGTTTCTGGACTCAACCTTGAGAGAAATTCAACAGCTCTCCTTCTCAATCAAGTGTATTGATGAATTTATTTAAAGCTCTGATAGGATCCTTGAGCCATCCGCCGACTGAAATAGAAACTTAATGCTTGGTTCATCCTACGGTGCATCCTGTAACATAGCCCTCCACCTCTCTTATCAGATTTCTACGCCCAGTATAGTCTTCAGGACCGATATGATTGCAGTTGAACAATACCTCATCGGTCTTAAGAAAAAAAAAAAAAAGATATCCCACAGTATGGTGGTGCTATTTCCGTCCACGACTCAGCAGTTTTGCGAATTAATCGTTGGCTGTAAAAGTAGTTCCTGCTGAGACCAGGCCTCCCAGGAAGGACACGGAGGAAAGTCACGCACAATGCACCACATGGACTTTAATGCAAAGAACAAACTTAAATTTCGTGGCAATGTCTTGATATTTCTTAGTGAGTTCGACACTTTGGCAAACTTCAGATCACACCAATCTCTGTTGCACTTTCCGTCCGGCTCTTTCTGTCCTTCCACTGTAATCTGTCCAAAGCTATTGCCCTCTTAGCCACTTTGCAGCCAATCACGGCCCATGACTTTCACAAGACAAATGTCAGGGGGAAAAAAACTGATGGAGAGAATAATAGGCAGAAAAACCTGGTAGTGCAGGAGCAGGGCTGCAGTAACTGTGACGTAGGCACAGAGCTTTTTACCTTGTCCAAATTACAAAGATATCGGGGCAGAATTAATTCATGAAAAAATAAATTCATAACAAATTAAAAACATCCAGTAATAAGCAAAACTTGTACTTCTAGTAAAATTTGTCACAACTGGCCCTGAGCTATGAAGCAACCAGAGCAGAAAGTCTGCTTGTTTCTAAGCCTTTGTCTCCTGCTATCATTGCTTTGTTGCTGTGCTGCTTTGGCAATGTCTCACTATAAAAATACATCTTCCTGGTGATAATGATTTATATATATATATACACCATATATATTTACATTAGAAACCAATTTAAACAATGTCCTTGCATTGCTGAGTGGACATGGAAAAAGTCTATGCGCGTGTGCATATGTTTATATGTGTGCACTTACATGGTGTGTGCATGTGTTCTGCATTTCTGCAGAGAACAAGCCTTGGGCCTTATGGCGTGACAACATTATTAACCTATGTGCCTCTGACATCCCCCCTCTGAGGGAAGAGAACAGAAGGAGGACCAGAGATACAGCCAGTACAGCATTCACACGCACTGATGCACATGCACATGCACAAAGGCTTTTCCTGTAGACTTGCACACACCCACACACACCCACACACATGCAAATTTCACTTTTAAATCCATGCTCATTTTAATGCATCTGCATGGGCAAAAGATTAATTTTTTAAAAAAACAACCCAAACCCATTACAGCAAAGGAAAACAACATAATTACAACAGATAACTTTCTTATGTTTTGAGTAATTTTCAGCTGAGCAGTTCAGTTTTACTGCAGGGGTGTGTGTCTTCATGTGTGACAGAGAATGAGCCCGAGGAGGCAGTCAGCAGGACAAAGTATAATTACCACTAAGTGTGCTAGCCCCTGCGCCTGAGTAGTGATCACTGTGTTAATCACACCGGCCAAGGCACCATAATCAACACTTCCTCGAGCCACAGACCAGGAGAAACAAACACGCAGCGTGGACCAGCTAACATTTAATATTCATGATGCGCTGAGTGCTGCAAATACCTTGCAGGGAGCTTGGCTGCTCCAGAGCCTGCCTGTATGTATGCAGATAACAACACGGGGGAAGGATCTCTTACAAGCTCCCTGCTCCCCTTCTACCCCTGAGTCTCCTGATAACATCATCCATCTGAGCTCGGAGGCTGAGGGAAGGGAGGATGGAAAGGTGGGGTAGTTGTGTTGAAATGTGTGTGTGTGTGTGTGTGTCTTCCAGAAATGTACTCAAAATACGAATTCTGTCCTGTCACCTCTCCCTGGTGCTTTTCCTTCACAGATAAGACCGGGAAAACCTCGGAGAGAAAAACTCTCTCCTCCACCTCCCACACACACACCCATGCAGATGCACACACACACACATCCATACAGTGCAAATGCTTGTAAAATACCTTTCCTTCCTCCTGCTTGCTCATAATCTGTATTCTCTTTTGCCAAAACACACACTGTCACATTCAGCCGCACTCAGCAGGCTCCTATAGCTCCCAGCACTTCACCCTCACAAAAGAGAATTCCCCACTTTCTCTCTCTCTCACACTCTCCTCTCGTACCTCTATCTGTTATCCTCAATGACTATGCATCACCTTACTGCCTGAGTCAAACCGTGTAACCATGGAGATGTCTCCCAGCACTACTAACGCAAGTCGAGTAGAAAGCAGCTTTGTGACTTAAACATTGTTTTTTTTTTCCTGTGATGCTGAGCCTTTTACCATTCTGAGTGAAACCCACTGAGCAGCGGGTGGGGACGACGGAGACAGATTTCAGGGTAAGGAGAGGTGACACGGCGCACTGGAATTCAAAGCAAAAACTGTCAGCCTCTATGAATGCTATCATGAATGCCAACAGTGCGAGATAACGCTCGCAGCTTAGGGGAGAGTTTTGTTTGAAGTGGCGGTGCTACAATTAGAAACATTTTGGGTTGTTGCTTGCTGGAGAGAACACTGACATTTGGGAGTTTTCCTCCAGTGGTCGCTCACTGATCTGTAAATGACCTTAAATATATTAGCGAGGCCGCTGTTGGGACACAAGAGGGAGCTCCTCCTCCCTCTGGAGTTGAATCCAGTTAGTGATTTTTTGGGGGGGGACTTCTAATTTTCATCTTGGTTGCAAAGAGCTGGGCTGGGGGTGGGGAGAAAGTTTCACGCTAAGTTTGAATGCTCAGTGGAGGAGTTGTAATGATCCCTTGGCGGCTCCCTCTCTCCTTCACGCAGCGAATGAAAAGTGCACTTTCTCTCTCTGTCCGTCTCCTCCTCTGTCTCTCAGTGGGGACTGCAGAAAGTCTAGTGGTCACTGAGGAGGCAGCTAATCCTAATCAAGTATAAAGAAGAAAGAAGAAAGCACAACCATGAGCTCTGAGTGGCACTCCTGTTCATTTATATTCTCCACATCCTCAGCATCCCGCATCCACCTCAACACTATCATTCTAAAATGTGGACTGTTTGACTACTGGCTTTAGATGTGCACATTGTGTCAGTCTCAATTGTACCTCTCACAAAGTCTCTTTCAAGTTGTGTGCTGGTGGTGGAAACTCTATATTGTTTCTGAGCTCCTTTATTGTTATTCAGCTTCACTTCCAAGGACACATCTGCGCCTCTATGACTGTCTGTCTTTAACTTACATACCAACATTAGTATACCATGCATACACAAAATCATGCACACAAACCTAATCTCCCACTCTTATGCATTGCCTCATTTTTCTGAATATCTTTTTCTGTCTTTTCTCTGAGGATACTGGGGTAAATATGAACCAAACTCTGTTTACCACAGACCCACTGACAACATGGTTTCCTTTCTAACGATTCACCCTGATGATGTTTGCATGAATATATTCATGAGTGAGACTTAACACGGGAGGAGAAACAAGACGGGCACAGGAGCAGCCAAGTAAGTGAATAAGTAAATAAACAACAAAACAACAGACGGCAAGGCCAAGACACAAAACGCACAAATAATTGAGCAGCACAAAAAGATATAAAAACTAAATTTAACTCTCATTATGCACACCACAGTTTTAACTATAATTCAGGCTTCTTCACCCCAATGACCACATAACACCTTGACATTGCTGTCTGCTCCTGGGGATGGAGAGAAGCCTAGCAACCACGGTGCCAATAACATATTGACGCTTGTCTCCGTAACCATAGAAACTTGTGAATGGAATCCCCGGTTCTCATGTCTGAACAGCATCCTTCCATATCTTTTTTTTTTCTTTGCTGCTGCTGCTGTTGTTATTATATGCACCTACATCTGCACAGATACACACACACACACACACACACACACACACCTCAGAGTGATTTCAGTAATTATCCTAACCGGGGCAACCCCCTTACACAGAGCAGTACACGCTGCTCTCTCCCTCGCAATGTGCCATGATGTTTACTTTAGTAATGACTCACGCTGGATCATACTCAGTGGTTGTCAGCAACAAAAGAACAGCCAACAGACCACAATAGAAATGTGACATTGAAAAAAAAGAAAAAAGAAAAGCAGTATGAATGACTGAGCAATTGAGCTCAATGCTGCTTCGTGGCAGAGGCAAGCAGGGAGCGCTGATAAGGGAGCTGTAATAACAGGCAGAGTTTCACAGCCTTTGTTCCACAGCAAATGAGAGTGATGATCACCAGGCTTGGGAGCGGCACTGGGTGACTGTTTCCATGGAGTTAGAATGAGGTATGCCTATATCTGTATGTGTGTGTGTGTGTGTGTGTGTGTACATCTGAGTGGGTGGTAATGTAGGCTGGGGTGGAGGCTAGGGTATTATTGATAGGTTGCCTGTCCTTGACAAGGCCAGATTGGGACGCCCCCACTCTTCACGGGAGATTTCCTTTAATTAATCCAAATGAGGACACACTTGCAATTCACACACATACAAACACACAACTGCGAGCAATCATCACCACAGCAAGGAGGGAGGTATTGAAAGTGTAGGACAGTGAGAACAATTTGTTTTAACAGATGTTATTCAAAAAGTCCCATGATGATTATTGTTATAATTATTTTAGAAAACTCTGAGTTTACAGCAATGCTAGCAGCTTGGTGTGGGTGTAGTTAGATACCGCAGTGCTTTGAGCTTAATACCAATGTCAGCATGTTAATATGCTCACAGTGACAATGCCAGAATATGGAGGCTTTGCTTGTTAATATGTTAACAATAAAACAGCTGAGGTTGACAAGAATTAAATCAAAGTACTGGACACATACAATTTTGGACATGATTCTGCTAAAGTAAAAATCTGAGCATCACCACGGTCGTTTGGATGCATCATCGTAGAACTATGAATAGCTACTGCTCCCATGCAAAACATAATATCCTCCAATCTGTCAAAACAGGTGTAACAAACTCATATGTTTCACATTTTCCCAGAATATGCTTCAGTTTTATGCGGTAATTTTGTGTCCTTTTTGTCCTGGCAAACATTTTACCGAGTGATGTGAGTCAGCGCGACTGTCCAGCTTATGGTCCAGTCAAAGCAGGTAATTAGCACAGCTGTGTTGGAGTAGGTGTAGGATTATCAAATCTGTGTGTGTGTGTATAAGAAGATAAGCCCACGACAACACTTCCACAAACACCACGAGTGTTTTCATGCAGGTGGAGGAAACAAAAAAAGTTAGGTGTGCATGAGATTATCTGCCAATTACTCCTCATGTGAGGGAGAGAGTGAGTCGCTGCTTACAACCTCTTTATAGCCTAACTAAAGATAGATTTCAAATCCTATTACAATTACCCTAAATCATCCTCAGACAGAGTGGTGTGATCGCTGCTGCAGAGTCAATACCCAAAAGCTGCAGCTCCCTGCAGGAGGTAGAGGAGGAGTGAAAGGGAAAACCTCTGGTGTTGCACCAACACATGGGCAGTGAGTTCTCAATACTTGAGATGATTCTTTTTGCACTGCATGAGTACACTGCTGCACAGTCATTACAGCACAGTGTGTGGGACGACGGTGGGAGAGGAGAGAATTAAAGGGCCGAAGATACATGAGCAGACACAGCAAGAGACAAAAATTACAGCCAAACATTAGATGATAATAATATTGTTAACAGGCCGTGGGGCTGATTCATTTGCAGATGCACAAATCTGAACACATAAAAATAAAAGTCCCACATGAAGTGATTCAGCCAGAAGAGATGCTGCTCTTCAAGCAAAAGTTCCATTTTAAGCCTACATGTTGGCAAACTGAATGTGCAAGGTGGCAAATCCCAGTCAGCTCTGCGGCTGACGGTGACCTTTGACCTCTCTGTGTAGAGAAAGTAACAAGAACTAATACTCCTCTCATGAATGTCTCAGATATAATAACAAAGTGGCTGTATAGTGCCAGCAGTTTAGGAACCTATAAACTCAGTAGATTGAGGCAGTAATATATATAGGCTTGCTAACATTATGACTGAACACACCAGAAATTAAAGCATAAAAAAGAATAGTGTCTGCAGCACTGAGGCGTTATTGGCTTGCAAGTTTGGAGTTGATTGAACGGTTGTTGGAAAATCAATAATTCTGAAATTTGCTATTTTTAAAGCAAACATATCTGCTGGTTACAGCTTCTCAAGTGTAAAGACTTGCTGCTTTTCTCAGTTTTATATCACTGTAAATGTAATAAGTTCGGATTCAGACCAGTGGTTGGACAAAACAAGCAATCTGAAGTTGCCCCCTGTGCTTCTAGAAACATTGAGACAGGAAATTGTGGATCATTTGTAAAATTAGTCTCAATCAGTCAGATAAACTAATTTGAAGCTGCATTAAAAATGACAATAATTACATAATTTTTCAATGCAACATGAAATTTTGCAATATAATACACCTTATGAGACAATGCAGACAGTTTACATTGAGACAAAGCAGAATACAGGAAGTAACACAAAATAATTTAATAACACAGTAAGTAATGATCAGTACTCCTCCACCAGAAGGATAAGAGGCATATTGTGCTGACACCAAAATCCAATGAAGAGTGAACAAACAATTAAACCTTGACACACTGGCGTTCTTGGATATAATCCTATTACTGAGAGAACTCCTGTGCTACATTTGTGCACTGTGAAGTGGATCAGCTGTAAAACCAAGAATATATTAACTGAGGAAACACCATTTGTTGCATGGTTCAGTCTGACTCTCTCACTTTGTCCTGTCTGTGGGGAAAGAGAAAATACTGTCTGTAGTTAAGAAGAGAAAATAAGAACAGCAAATTAGCTCTACTAAGGACACTTCTTATGTTGCTGGCCTGAGAGTCGAATGCAATCAGGAGTCAGTAGGACTCCTGGCCTGGATGTGTCAGGACAATGTGTGTTTGCTACCTTCAAATCTTTACACAGGACATATTATTTGTCACTGCAAACACCTGAAATGAAGTACTTCAAATACTCTCAGAACCAGGAGTTAAGTCAAGGCTTCACAAGTTGAAGGTGCACAAATCGATCAGAATATATTTTGTTGATGTCACAATGCACTGCCAGTATTTTAAGGGTCTATTAATCATTAGTATTATATGGAGTCATAAAAAGCAAACACTGTCACCTTGTAGGGACCTGTTAGATTTTTAAAAGCCTAATAATTCCCATCTACCACAATGAGAAAACACAATAAAACTGGCTAATGTGGGTTCCAGGGTAATTTATATCTTGATTAAAAAGGAGCCAGGAGTATTTCTAAAGATTGTAAAATAGAGACCATCTCTGGTGACCTCATCTTCCCTTTCAAATCCAGGCTCATCACAAACTCCCATATTAAGTCATTTCTTAATACTTAATGAGACGTTGGTGGGTAAACTTGTGCAGATGGTGATCTGAATGCAGGTATTAAATCAATGACGTATTTCACGAAAACAAGCAGATGTACAGTATTTCTGCAAAATAAATATATTTGTTGTATTGCATTGTTATGAGTGGGGCCAAAAAGCTGTCAAACCAAAGTGAGTCATTCTTTTAAATACACAAATCTTTGTGCCCTCATGAAAAGTTTAGTGGTGAAGTTTAGTGAACTAGTATGTATAATTTATAACTGTGGCTTTAGTTCTTACTGAGCATGTGAAAAAGTTTGAGAATTATTAGTAAGAGTTTTCAGACTTTCAGCCTTTCAGTAATTGGCTTTTGCTATTTTTACATTTTTATTTCTCACTTATTTACCCCAGCTCTGCAAATGTGAGTAAGAAAACAGTTGAACAACACTTCACACTGTGATGCGGCTTTGGCTGCCTAAGCTGGAGGAACTCAAGGTCAAAATAATTGGCTGTGTCTCTTACGGTGTCACTGATCCTCTTCTTTTTTTACGCTATGTTGCCTCAGCAGTGGAGCAGCAGGTAAACAATTTATTACAGTTATCCCCCGAACAGCAGGGGAGCTCTTCCTCTTCATAATTTAAGCCAGGATACAAGGAGACAAGTCCCCTCTGTCTCGCCCCACTAGTGATGCACGTCGAGCTAACACCTCACAAAGTGATTCTTCGCTGAGCAAACAAACATAACCACTCTCCAAAACACTTAGCTTAACGCGACTGATGTGCTCGGGGGCAAGTCTTAGGAAACACCGCGCTTTCTCTTTCTCGCTCTCAAAGACCCGCACTCACGGAAAAACTGAATAATGTACAATATAATGAGTGTAAACCTCTGCCCGTGGCTTACAAGGTTGAATAACTTCGCATGCTGAGAAATGAGAAATAGTGTAAAAGAACTCGAATTACAGGAGTCATTGTAATCTAACAAAATAAGTACAAGCTATTTATTATGGGGTCTGATTCTCTTTAAAGTCACTGCACAGCATTTACAAGACAATCATTTAGTAGTGTGTGGAAAAAAAGAAGAAATACTATTGAATCCATGCTATTGTGTAGGGGTATGTACATGAATGATGGTGAGGAACCTGCAGTAAATCATACAGCTCTTAGTGCATACATCCCATTAGCAACCAGCAGTAATGACAAGCACTCGAACCCTCATACTTTTTGTGGTGACCTTCCTTCACCGTTCAGTCTCAAGCTGCAAGATTTATGGTGCTAAAACATATCGCAGAGACATATAGTACCCTCGGACAATCCCACAATCAATGTCAAATATAGATTTGATATAGATATAGAAGTCCAGTCTTCCCAGTGGAAAATGTGGTCACACAAACTGTGAGGTGTGCTTTTATTAAAGGATTTAGGACAGAGGTGTGGACCACAAGGATTACCGGCGAGTCAGATTTCTTTCTGTTCAACAAATTCAGTTTAATCCTTCTTCGAGTTGATCATCTTGTGTCTCGGTTTCACATTTTGCATCCACAGTGTCTTCCGAGTAAAGAGGAGACACTGGCTGGACTGCCAAATGACACCAGTGTAACACAAATAACATCGACTGCAGTTGTAGCATGTAAAGATGATATTCCTGTCGGGATCCTGAATTCCTGCGTATGGGTGTTTATGTGCGTGTGTGTGTGTGCATGTCTTTGGTTTAAAAGCTTTCCTGTCCATCTGAATGATGATGTCATTGCTGGCATCAGTAGTTCCTGCTTGACAAACAGGAACAGTAGTTCCAGTGGATGCCAGCACTTGAGGCTAAATTAGGCTTGGGGACAGCAGACCACGCTCTGATGTCACTGGTGGTCTGAAGAACAGTTGCCATATGAACAACAGCGGATTTAACCTTGGCACCCAGATTGCATTGCTCTTCCATCACTGCATTCCCCTCGAACCATCCCATTCAGTTTCATGAGAAACCCCGTTTGCACTCTGATTCAGCCGTCCTGGGTCTTTTCTCTGCTGTGGAAACTGAATAAAACCCACAGTGAACAAAGAACCCACACACATTTTTTTCAGTCTTGACAGTCAGAAAGGAGCACGTACTGAGCGACTGCGTAAATACATAACATCACAGAAGACAGGAAGAAGTTTAGAGCGCTATAGTTAGATTATCCCTTTTATCCTGCATCTACTCGCATCTTTGTTTTACAAATGTAAACTTCAACTTGGACAGAAAATTAAATCTAACAGTGAAAACAATACCAGTGTTTTTACATGATGTGTGCATGGGATTAGGATCATGCTTGTAGCGATATCAATTCTGGTTTATGTTAGGGTTATGCAACCAAATCCTTCGGTACGGGTTAAGAAGAGATCGTGGTTAATAAAAAGGTGAAAAATATACAACTTCGCTCCCCGCATCCCTGACTTCCACACCCCCACTAACACTTCGATGCACAAAATCCACACCACTTTGATTCTCACCACTGAATGAATAATAAAGTGAAGCTGTGGCTCGGCTATAAACCCTGGATAAACTGTACCAAACAGGATGGTAATTCAAATTCATGGCACAGAATATACATTTTTCATGTTGCTTTCTCTTTTTTATTGGACATTTTCATTTTTCTAAATACTTGATCCAGCTTGATCTGATTGGTGGTAATGCCCAAAGCATAATGAGCTTATTACAGTTAGCGTCGGGTGTCACGTAATGTGTCCCCCACTTTTATTACTGATGCTTGCCTTCCCCTCCTCTGCCTATTCCCCATTTTCCTACTTATTTGTTTCCTCATTTCAGCCCAAATCCTCAGAGCCGTGTCATGCATTCAACTGACACATCATCACTTGTGACTGGCTGACTGACTGGATGAGGAATCAACACAGTGTGACACAGTCTTTGTTTTCTCTGACGTCTCCAAAAAAAGGGACAAGTTTGCTGGAGCCATCTGTAGGAGGATTAAGAGTAATCATGCAAACAAGCAAACTCACTAAATGATCCCGTGTGCCACAGTCGGGTTTGTAACCACGAACAAGGCAGATATTGATGATGGTAAACAGCACCGCTCATATGCTGCATTGCGCCGGAGCATGTGGCTTCACTGTGGGCTGCTGGATAAACAAGCAATATTCTTCTCTCGTATGTCTGTGTGATGATGTGTGAGGCTGTACGAGGAAATGAGGCAAGCCAGAGAACACAGAACATGTGGATGCCTTTGGGGCTAAGAGGGCTGCAGCATTTTAGGCACTCGGATGCCTATATGCTGCATGTGGGTGCAACAACACACAAATAAGCATGCAAGCGTGTGCACACGCAAGACATGCACGCAACACCGTAAATGTGCTGAAACGTGAATTTCTTGAGCTTTACCTCTTTCTAATTAGGTAAACTGCCCATTCCCTCTTTCATATAATGATCTTTCAATTAACCCTTGTGGACTTTTGGAGGACCAGACACATACCAATTAAATTGCCAATTAAAATAGAGTACATGACACAGGCGAAGCATTCTTTACTCAATAATCAATCTTACTTAATAATTAATTTGAAAAGAAACAGATGCAACTTTTTCTCTTTGGTTCCCAAGTGTACTATTACTTTGATCCTAACGGACACACAGACACATACTGCTGATCCCTCTGTGAGGAAATGCTACAAATACCCTCCACTTACTTTATCTTTATTTGGAGCTGCCTGTTCTGGGTCAGCATTTTGGGCAGGTAGACTATTTACGGGAGTGTAAGCGTTCAAAGACTTTTCACGGGTCCCAAAGGGAGGCTGCAGAGGATGGATGATAGATCAGGTGAATATTTAAGGGAAGACTGGCCTTTATTTGTTTACTTCGAATGCTATAAGGTTTCATTTATTCATTAGACGGGTGTTTTCGAGTGACTGATTTATGACTGAAATATGTAAATAATCCTCAGAGGGAGTAAATAATTTGTAATCACTGAATGCTTCTGTGAGCTGAATCAGAAGATAAAGAATGAAAGGACAGATAAGAGTGTGGAAAGTTCAGGAAATATAATATCAAGAGAGTGAACTAGAGAAAGATGTAAGAAAAGAGAACAGCGGCGAAAAGGTCACGTGTATGACTGTCTGAGGAAATGTGTAAAAATATCCTTTACCACTCCCTCTTTCATGACTAATGAGCTACCCACACACACACACACACACACACACTGCAAAAACCAGGCACTGCTTTACTGTTTTACATATTCAGATGAATTTCCTTGGTAAATTCTTGAGAATCCTGCTGCATGACTAAATATCTGGTAATAGGAGAGCTGCAGCAGGCGCAAAAGATTACTGGTTGCATATGTGCACGCACTCACGTACACAAGCATGTGTGTGTGTGCTGGTCGGGAGGAGTGGGGAGTCAGACATTGCCACAAAATACTGCAGATGGGAGTTCATGTGGGAGGACCACGGAATCTCCCCGAGTCTGCGCCGTATCCTCGCCATATTTGGTGCTTCTGAGATTCGCTGTCAGTCAAGCCAAGTTTCAAGCACAGTGTGTACATCCAGCGGACCTGGGATAAAAAGCTTTTCCAAATAATTTGTAGTGTTTGTTTTACCCTGCCTGGACTACCCGAGGGCTGGCATTTAACGGTATCAGCACTATTCAGATGTGCCAGATGTTGTTGTTCACAGAAAAGTATATTAAACCCACTTTGAAATACTTTCCGGGGACTGTCTAAACTTTCTGTAACTCAGACCGGTGTTGGACGCCTCTGTGAAAATTCCAACCCATTTGGCACCTAAAAAATACAACAATGTCAGCTCAAACAAACCATAACAACCCTTGTGTAATATTAAGCCACCCTCAGCTGTAAATAACAGGCCGGTCCAAGCATGCTGCCCCCCTCCCCTGAAAGAGCCACCATTCTCCCAGCTGCTCGAATGCTCCAGGCATCCCATAGCCTGGCTTATGATCCCTGACCAGAAACAAGCCCAATCCTCTGCCTCTACTTTATAATCTACACTCCCCGAGACACACAAATACACTCATCTCTCTGTCTCTTGCTGTTTTTTCTCTTCAGAGCTATAGCTGAGTGTAGAAGAAGCAGTTAATATGTGTGCATGTGTGTGCATGTGTGTGCACTGCAGCTCCTCCCGCCTGCTGATCTCTCCACTGATCTGCAGCAGCGTTGGTGGGGCCGCCCACACACCTTCCTCATCATCAGTTGCATCCTGACTCCTCTAAAGTAGTAAGTCCTGTGAGTGAGTCCATTACCGGTGCCAACATTGCGCCACCGTAAGCCTTCACAGTGGATGTTTGGGAGGTTGAGAGTAACTTGACATCAGGGGAACTGGTCCATTTTTAGATACTTGCATAGTCACAGGCCATTGCCGCTTCTCGGGATGTATCATTTCACATGGGGATACACCTATGCAGGCTGGAACTGAATCCTATAACAGGAAATGTAGACTGGTCTCATACAACAGCAATGAAAAACATCCGATGATGGTGAGCTGCTGTTGCTGTGGGTTATAGCGGGCTGTTGGATGGAAAATGTGAAATGATAAAGAGAAGAGTGCAGAAGGACAGATCCAGGCAAAGATATATGACCTCTCGGGTGATGCATTGAGCACTAACGCTCGGGGAACCTCCTTTAAACTTCCCTCGACCCTCAGTGAAAACAAAAGAAATCCCCTCAGGATAATATTGCTTCTGTTCCTTCCTATCCTTTACTCCTCCTTTCTTCTTTCTTTGAAGAGTCCACCTTTAACCCAACAGCAAGAAGAGGATCCATTGTTTTCCTCCCTCTTCCGCCACACCTGTCACTGTTCGTGCATACAAATAGGCCTCAGTGATGGGGAGATTGCTGCCTTTCATTTGTCTAGCCCACTGCACTGCTTACTGTGAAGCTGTAATTAGTGTCAAGAACAAATTTGTTGGTGCTAATAAGGCTGCAAGCTGCGGTGCTAGCAAGCACAACACGGCGACACACAGAGCCGACGCACCAGATGTGGCTGCTGCTGGCTGATAGGTAGGTACGCTGCAAAAGTTGAATTTCAGGAAGTACGCTGCCGTTTCTGACCATGCTATCAGCATGTGAGGGTCGATGCTGCAAATCTATTGGATGGATTGACATGGTCCTCTGAGGTCCATAATGACTTTGGTGATTCTCCTTGTGTTCCTGTAGTAGGTCAAAGTTTTCCCTTTTCCATGAAAATCTCTCAACATCTACACAATATACTGGCTTAAAATTGTGTACAGACATTCAGACATTTCCTGACTTCCCCTCTATCTCAACCATGAAATTTGTGGTTTGGATTGAAATATCTTAGCTACTTAATGGTTTGCCATGAAATGCTATAAATGCATTAATATCCCCCTAATGATAAACTGCATTGCCTTTGATAACTCTTTGTCTAGTGCGCTTTTATCATCAAATGTGTGCAAACCAAATGACAGTCCCATAGCTGTACTTCTTTTTAGTGGTAATTAGCATTTGCAGGCATACACACGTTAAACTAAGACTAGACAAGATTATTATTATGTTCATACAGTCATATCAGAAGTACAATAGCTAGAATGGTTGGAGACACTGTGTCTTGTGGCAGAAATTTCTGCTTTCCCATATGACAAGACACTAAATCAGCAGCAGCCTCTAGTCAGAGTGCGTGGATAAAGGTCTTATCTTAACAGGCATGTAATGCCGATGTTCCCAGAATTAAATCAGTGGTAAAAGATCAGTCCTTCACTTGGATGTGGCAAAAACTGTACAAAGTAACAAAACTATCTGGAGTGATATATTGGAAGCTGCACAGAGATGTCCCATAAAAAGCAAGCAGGAATAAAAATAAGAATAAAACCATGGAGTGATGCAAAAATATGGCTCATTTATTTGATTTAAGATTACTCTGTGACGCAGAAAGCCTTGATGAAAAGATTTATGTATACTGAGATTTTCTCTAATCCATACAATGATCCCCAATGAGAGCACACCACACAGGCTGGCTGAAACCAGATAATGTTAATGGAAACCCTAAAAGGAGAATTTTCTTCCAGTCTGGGGCAGAAAACATAATTTTGCTTCATATGCGATGTAATAGCCAAATCAATCACTTCCATTTGCAATGAGGAGAAAAATACAGGATTAATAAATCTCTCTCTTTAGAGCTATAAGCTCTTTCTGCTCAAGACACTCTTTTCATATGGTTTGTCCACCAAGAAAATAGATCTACGATTATTTCCAGCAGAAACGATACCAATGTCACACCTAGGCTGTCTCACAGAGACGCCTTATCAAAGGGAGTATTACCTCGGTATATTCACACAGAGATAATCCATATACGGTAAGCTCTCAGCAGATATATGCTTTAGGAAACGCCATTTCATGCACCTATCACAATTTTATTGCTTATGAAAAAAAGAATGAAAATCCTCTTTTGTAGACGGAGGTATTAGGTAAGCTCCTGTGTGATCAACTGAGAAGAAAAAACAACAGAGCTGGTGCAGTTCAGTTCACCTTTTTTATTTGAGGGATGAACATAATTCATAATAGAGAATATTAACTGGAGCGATTCTTTAAAACAAAACTCTCCACCTCTGCAATTTTCAAGCTCCAGTAAAGTAAATAAAAGGGCATCTATGCAATTCCTCATTGTTCTGAAAGTGTATATATTTACTGAATATTACCTCTGATTGTCTATTCTTTCTGCTTCCCTTCATCCCACCCACTTCTCCATCCTGTCCTCCCTCCCTCGCTATCTATCTGATGTCCCTGTCAACGCTGTCCACCTGAAATAAAGTTATCCTGTTTATCAGATAGTGGAAAGCAAGCCAGCGCTGATTAAAGCCCCGCCGAACAATCCCTGTTACTCAGGAACACAAATTGAGCCGTAGATTACAGCAAGACCCCCCCTGCCAGAGAGGAACGGCTCCCTAAAATATAAAAGACTACTGCTGTTTGTTAAATTACACTTCACACTGAAATATAATGAGGATAGGAGTTTCCCACTTCGATACACAGTGTGACTCATCATGTGGTATTCATCATAACATGGACGATTCTGGTTTCCTCTCGCTGATTAAAGTCTGAGATAATCTTTGCTAGGTGAGGAAATGAGCTCTACTACTTCGTCTGTGCTTCGTGGTTAATTGAAAGGCTGAGTGTGCCTCAGTATGTTTTCATTACAGAGAAAACGGAAGAAGGAAAACCCTTTTTTTTCCTCTTTATAGACCGCAGGTGTTGTGAAATTCATATTAATAATACTAAAAAAAAACAACTTGAACTTTACTGTACTATCTGTAATATCAAATTACAATCTAAATGTAATTACCGTATTTTCTGGACTATTGAGCGCACCTGTCTATAGACCCATTTACTGTTAGTAAACAAAGAAGTATGCGCACGCATTGTGGCAACGGAAGTATGGCGGCTAGCAAAGGCTTGTCAAGCTACTCTGGTGCATTATCAACAAAGTGGAGGACTATATACACACTGCAAACTGCACCTGTATGGCAGGGTAAGTATTATTGTGTGCTGATTTCACTTTCTTTGCCTTAACAGAAATGAACATGAACTGCTCAGATAACTTAACTGTGATGTATTAGGCTTTTGCACTTGCACTACCCGTAGTTAATGACGGGTATAAACGGAAGGTTGTCATGGTAACAGTTGTTGTGGTGTTGACGAGATAAAAACGTTATGTACGATGAAGCTAGGTTGTCAAGCCTCGTTAATATAACATAACAATCTAAACTGCCAGTGTCCAATATAAAAATTATAACAGGCTGAATGGCATGCACCAAAACCGTGGCTAACGCTGCTAATGCTAACAGCTAACAACAAGCTTCCACACTCACTAAGGAGTCTCTGCGCAAGAT